>PVIY010005636.1:0-35000 GCA_004026745.1 Myrmecophaga tridactyla | reverse complement strand
CCAGGGGTTTAAATCTCCCTGGCAACGTGGGACAGAAAGCCTTGGATAAGCCAGGACCCAGCATCAAGAGATTGAGAAAGCCTTCCTGACCAAAACGGGGAAGAGAGAAATGAGGCAAAATAAAGTTTCAGTGGCTGAGAGATTTAAAACAGAGTCAAAAGGTTATCCTGGAGGTTATTCTTATGTAGTATATAGAGATCCCTTTTTAGTTTATGGTGTATTGGAGTGGCTAGAGGGAAGTACCTGAAACTGTTGAACTGTGTTCCAGTAGCCTTGATTCTTGAAGACAATTGTATAACTCTATAGCTTTTACAGTGTGACTGTGTGATTGTGAAAGCCTTGTGACTAATGCTCCTTTTATCCAGGGTATGGACATTGAGTAAAAAAAATAAATAATGGGGGGAGGAATAAAGAGTAAAATAAATTGGGTAGATTGAAATACTATGGGTCAATGAGAAGGACGATTAAGGGGTATAGGATGTATGAGTTATTTCTTTTTTCTTTTTATTTCTTTTTCTGGAGGGATGCAAATGTTCTAAAAATGATCATGGTGATGAATACACAACCATGTGATGATATTGTGAGCCACTGATTGTACATCATGTATGGACTGCACGTGTGTGAAGATTTCTCAATAAAAATATTTTTTATGTAATTTTTAAAAAATGTTTTTAGATATTATTTGCTGTGGGCTCTTTCTTAGTCCCTGTGTTTCTCCATTGCTCAATTTTAAACAAAGCTTGAAGCTCTGTGATGATGTAACAGAAGACAGGCAGAAGAATTTTTTGGTCCAGGTGCTTTCATTTTCCCACATAACCAGCCGCACTCCAGGTAGTAAGTGGAAACTAGTGTTCCCCTTTAAAAACGGGGGACAGAGGCACAGAACACTGGAAAGACTAGTGCAAGGTTGTACTGCTTGTTAGCAATGGAATTAGGACCAGGAGACCACATCTCTCAACTACTAAATTCGGGTGTTTCCATGTTTCCTCTCGGGGCAAGAGGTGCCAAGACCGAAATTTAAAAAAATAGAAAGGAAGGGCAATTCTGATTTATTGGTCATGGAACATTTCTAGGAATTTTAGGAGAGTTTCACATGATATTTTGAATGAATAAGTCAATAAATGTTTATTTCTAAATGCCTAGCACATAGTAGGCGTTCAATAAACTCATTTGGTGAAGTAAAAGTTTTAGACTCTCAGAAGATAACCAATTTTAATTTCTCAGAAAGAACATCAAGGATGTTTTCCAATTACATATGAGATCTTCAAAATATGACTCAGGTGGAAGAAAACTTATGCTTTGTAATAACACAGCCAGGTACTAGTTTGCTAATCTTTAAGTATCTTCAGCTGAGAAAGCTGGGCAACAGAGAAGAACATACAACATACAAATTTGAAATGGTAAATCCTGGAGAAAATGCTGCCCTTGTGCCTGTCCTCTACCCCCTCAACATGGCAGGCATTGCTCATCGATCATGGCACTATTTCCTGCCAAGCCTAGACACAGCCTCAAGGGTCCTCAAACATCTTGCTCCAGTCAACTACCACCAGTACCCCAGAACTGACACTCATATTGAATTTATTTGTCATCCCTGATAGATGTAAAGGTTTTTTTTTCTCTGTGGCCTAAGAGGAACCTGAGAACTAGTTCAAGCTGTTTCTACATCTCTGTGGCTCTGCCAAGAGAACAGAAGAAGTGCAATCTATAAGGCTATTCTTTGGGAGCATTCTGATTCAGTTTAAACTTTATTGAAGAATTGCTAGCCTTGATTATAGAACCTCTGAATAGGTTATTATACGAGACTGTGAAATACCTTAGATATCTTTCTAAATAAGCTAGAACGTCGTTGGTCCAGAATTATTGAACACAGTCCAGCTTCTGAATGGACAGAAACACAATAACCTCTAGAGATCATCTCTGGTCCTATTATTCGAGTTTTTCCTCAACCAGGTAAATAAAGACATCTCTGAAACAAATTTTTACGTGTTCAAAGTTTCAAAGAAGCCTTATGTTTCTAAGGAAGCTCAAAAATGTCATGAAAGAAATTGGATAAGTTCTTTGTCTAAAATTAAGTGATATATTTGCATTTTAAAGTCTCTTCTAAAATATACTTATGTAGCCTATGTGAAATTTAAAACTTTTTATGCAACCACAAATTGTATAATCCTTGATAAATTTCCACACATTAAGTGCTTAGAAAATGGCACAATACAATCTATCCCTAGAACTGATATGCTAACTAACCAATATCAAATCAAAATCTTATACACTCATTAATGTACGTTCTAAAGGAAAACAGTGAAAAGGATGATGATAAAACCATATGATGGTAAACCATGTCTTGAGTACATACGCTGTCATGTTAAACATATTCTTTCATGATTCTGAAATATATCAAAATTTCCTGAGCAGGTGCCCACCCAGAAAAAGATGTTTTTAGCATAATTATTAACCAATGCAAGCAGAGTTCTACACTGAAAGCTTGACTTGGAATGGCAGCAAATTAATATAAGATTCCAGTCTAATAAGAGGAAAAAGCATTCCAGAAGCTCTTGTCCAAAAGAGGAGGGGCCTGAAGAATTTAACTGAAAAATAAATTAGCACAATGTCACTGTTATTTCATTCAGAGAGTGCCACCCCAAGCAGCACCAACACTCAGGATTCTAAGCAGTCAGTTCTGTGAACCCAAATGAGAAAGATGTGGTCCTGCAGTAGAACCTAGTCCATGTCAGGAAACATTCTTTGTGGAAAAGAGAGAGACTTGCTCTTGTGAAGCTTATTTGTGTAGCAGAGCTCAGCCTACCTATAGGTATGCCTAAGAGTTGCTCCCAGAGGACCTCTTTTGTTGCTCAGATGTGGCCTCTTTCTCTAAGCCCAACTCTGCAAGTGAAATTATTACCCTTCCTACTATGTGGGACATGATGTCCAGAGGTGAAAGTCTCCCTGGAGGTATGGGAGATGACTCCCAAGGATGAGCCTGGCCCTGGCACCATGGGATCAATAATGCTTTCCTGACCAAAGGGGGGAAAAGAATTGTAACAAATACAGTATCAGTGACTGAGAGAGTTCCAAGAGAGTGGAGGCTAGTCTTATACAAGCTTCAGCTAGACATTGCTACTTATCGTGGTTTGCCAAAACCCCAACCAAAACATTCCTTCCAACCCTAAAGAACACCTAGGGCTTTATCTGAGAATCTTCCAAAGGTTCCATGCGCTACAATTACTTTCCAGAAACCTACAACCTCCAGATGGTTTCTAGGGCAGATAAGTCCTGAAACCCATAGGGGCCTGCCTCTCCAGAATACCAACTAGTTCCATCCCCCTATCCACATTATCGACAGCCCTTTCCAAAATGAAAAAGTTAGAATGGACATAGCTCAAATACCCCTAAAGATTGGGAGAAAGATCAAAGGAGAAAGTGAAGTTATAACAGAAAAGATAAGATTTAATAAATGAGTATGATTGCTGAATCATTATATTGATATTTCTTTTATGTCTTGGAGCAGCTAGAATTAGAAACCTAAAATTGTGGAGTTGTAACCCATACCGTACTCTGAAATTTGTTCTACAATGAATTGTTTTGATGTGCTTTGAAATTTACTGCTTTTTTGAATAGATGTTGCTTTTCACATTAAAAAATTAATTAATTTAATTAAATTTAAAAAATTATAAGGACCTCTCCATCAGAGGATGCTTAAAGTATCAGAAGCTTATCATCAACCTGAAAATAATTCAATCTCCCCCACATGCCACCCACCCCCCAATCTGCACCCCACAGATGAAATGATTCTGTGCATCCAAGTCAATGCTTTAACTTTTCTATTCCCCTCTACCCATTTTTAAATGACTTTTCTTATTCTTCAAGCCTGCCTTTTATTTCGGTCAAGTTGGGACTGGGAGGAGAAATAAAAGAAGAGACCCCACATGATTCAGGGAAATCTGGGGCCCAGAATCTCACAAAGCCCACATTGAGACTTTTAGGTATTTAGAGGCTGCAAAGCCTTTTAATGGAAAAAAAAAAATCATCTCAAATTTGAAATTTGCTCTAAGATTGTCAAAATTACTTTGAAATCTTCTCTTGCTATTGACAAATTTATATAAAGAGAGAGAAAAAAAAGCATTTATCTACTTTTTCTGGATTCAGCTTCTGAAGAGAGGTGATCTAGCCAAACCTGCTGAAATATCTTCAAAATCTAAGGTAATAAACAAAATAATTGCTAAAATGTCTAATTCATTTTTCTTTGAAAAAGCATATAAATGTTGATCCAACTTTTAATAAATTGGTAGTACTGAAAGTTCAATACATTAGAACTATTGAAAAACAAATGCTATTAATGAACGCATATCTATTTGTAGTACAAATAAACTCTCTTGAATAATTTTTTTAAAAAAGGAGTTAACAGTGAGCTGTTTTGTTTTTCCAAACACCATACATATTCAACAGACTCCCTAGGATATTAATAATCTCTGTGAACCAAGAAGGAAAAAGATTGTACTTAAAATAGACACAAATTATATCAAGCATAAGTCAAAATATTGAGGCCAAATATGTAGCAGTAGTTTTACCACTTTCTGAATGCTTACCATGTGCCAGGTACTTTTCTAAGCACTGTATATACATTAGTCCCCACAATAATGCCATAAGGTAAAACTGCAGCATAGGAGGTTACGTAACTTGGCCAAAAGTAAGCGGCAGAGCAGGGATTTGAACCCAGAGACCATGGTTGTCATCATCATGCTATATGCTATATTTAGAAAATAATGGGAGGTTATTTTCTAAATCTAAAATCAGATTAAGACTTGATAATTCTGATTTTCAAAGATTTAAAGCAAAGATGGAACTAAACCAGATAGATGTCATTTTTGAGGTTGTAAAAATAGTACCTAGTTTTTTAAAAATCCATTTTTAAAATTTAACGTCTGTAGTGAGGCATGCTACTAATGCAGATGGTGGAGATCTTTAAATAATTTTTTGAGATTGGCCCCCAAAACGTATAGTCCTATTGCAGGAAAAGAGGCGTCTGAAGCAAATGATGTAGGAGCCCTAGAAGGCCTGATTGCCTTTCCTTCCTTGTAAGATTATAGAATCACATTCTGCCTGCATGTCTTTAGGTTGCATTGTTGCTCTCTTGTCTAACAACTTACACCTACTGGAAGTTTTTTTGTTTGTCAAAACAATGCATTAACATTTCCCTGATTATGGCACTGTGAAGCTTCCATAATGAGAATTCAGTGCTCACACACTCCAAGACAAGTATGGACCTCGACTGTGAGAATGCCTGTTTATGTGGTTGGTTTACATATTATTAAACCACCCATCTGATCTCTAGTGGCAGCCCTGCTGACACTGTCTGACCCAGTTTGACAATCTGGATAGAAATTGTAGGGTTGGCTGTTCAATGGCTGTGACTTTTAACAGCACTGCTTTTGGGCCTCAAATCAATTCTCTCTGTTTACAGACCATTTCACAGCCCTTTACCTGCAACATCACTTGTGTCAGTCCCATAAATACTTTGGTGTATATAATGCTTGAATTAGCATAATGGTTTAGACTCTAAGCTCTTAGCCCAAAGAAGGACACGTCAACATGTTCTCTTCACTTAAGCAATTAAGAGGCATTATGTTGCTTCAGTGGAAATATCATCAAGGTTAAAGACAATCCCAAACAGCCCTCTCACCTTTTTATTCTAAGCCTAATAAATGAGGCGTAGAAATTGAAATGTTAGTAAACAGTTCTACTTGCAAGTTCTTTTTGGATCATGCTTAATCAGACCCCCATTCACCAGACATTCGCAATGGATTCGGAAATGTGTATACTGAATTGTTCATTTAGTGCAAGAGAATAGAGTTTGCTCACTTAATTTCAGTCACAGTAAGTGCTGGTTTATTTTTGCCAGATTTTAAAAACTTTTAGCATCAAGTTACGTAAAAAACATTTCTATACTTTTATTATTCGGTAAGAAAAAAGTTACATTTTAAAGGTGATACTATTACTGTAACTTTTAAACAACTTTACCCCTTAAACATATCCTTAAAAAGGGGATATTTCCAAGGCCCTTCCATTTTTGCTCTCTTTAGATATCTTTAAAGATCAGTTTTATTGAGGTAAAATTTGTATATAAAAAATTTTAAGTGTACAGTTTGATGAGTTTTGATTGTTATGTAATTTCCATTACAATCAAAATATAGAATATTTTCAGGAGCTAAAAAAGTTCCCTCAGCCCCTTTGCAGTTAACCCCTTTCCCCCATCCCTGGTAACCACAGATCTGCTTTTGGTCACCATAGTTTTCCCTTTTCTAAAATTTCATACAGTTTGAATCAGCTAGCATCTGGTCTTTTGTTGCACTTTCCATATTTCTTTGTATCTTTTCCTCTATGCTTTAGAAGTGAGAAGGTGATGTTCTGGGAGACATAACTTGGGTGGAATCCTGGTTTTACCATTTCTAGCTCTATGACCTTGAGTAGGTTACTGAAATGCTCTGGAACTTAGTTTCCTTTTCTGTGGAATGGGGACAATACCTCGACAGGGTTGTTGGGGTGTGTGTGAACAAACCTATGTGTATATGCTGAGCTCAGTGTGGTGGTTTGGAGCCTGGGGTATATACCCCAGAAAGGATCATGTTCTTCTAATTCATTCCTGTGGATGCAGACTTTTTGTAGGTGGGACCTTTTGATTAGGTTATTTCTGTTGAGGCCTGCCCCGGGGTGGGTCTTAATGCTTTTACTGGAGTCGTTTTCTAAGAGCATGAAAGACAGAAAAAAGCCCGGAGAAGTTTAGAGAAAAGCCCCTGAGAAGCTAAGAGAAGACCCACAAAAAACTGGGAGGAAGTCATTGAAGCCAGAATCTGAATGCAATGAAACCTAAGGGAGAAGAACCAGCAGACAATGGCCATGTGCCTTCCCATGTGACAGAGGTGTCCTAGATGCTAGCAGCCTGTCTTCATAGCCCAGGTATCGCCCTGTTGATGCCTGAGTTGGACATCTTAATAGCCTAAGAACTGTAAATTGTAAGTTAATAAATCCCCATTATAAAAGCCAACCCATTTCTGGTATATTGCATTTCACCAGCTTTAGCAAACCAAAAACAGTCAGGAATCTAGGAACTGTGCAATAAATGTTAGTTTTCAATATTCTCTCTTGCTTCAGCTGTGTAACTCTTAACAGGGGCATACTACAGCTCCCACTACTATGACTAAATCCAGTGACTGCAAAAAGGCACAATGGAACTTTTTTGGGTCATGGAAAATTTCTGTATTTTGAATGTGATGGTAATTACACAATTATATACATTTGTCGAAACTTTTCAAATTGTACACTCAAAATTGAATTTTATAACATATAAACTATTGTACAATAAAACTCTTTTTTTTTTTAACCTAAAAAGAGTAAAGAAATGGAGAGATCTCAGAAATATCTTTTGGTTTAAAAGTCACATGTGATGATAGATAACCTTGACACAGAGCTTCATCAACAGAGCATACTGTTTTGGTCAAATAAAGGAGATGTTTGAAGACTTCTCCAAGAACAGCTGATGGAATACAGCCAGCATAAAGCCCTACCAGCAGCAAATGTCTTCACAATCATGGTCTCTTTCATTGACTAAGTCTCAGAAAGCAACGTGCAATGGAGTAAAAGTAGTGAGAGAGAATTCTGTGTGTGTGTGTAACAGAGAGAATACACTTCAGTGACTTTGTATTGACCATTTTGAACTAATAGCTTCAAAATGCTATTAAAAATTTTATTGGATATATAAAATATTAAGGAAATTCTGAGCTTAAAAACAGTTCTTTGAAGTGTCATTTTCCGACTATATCCCACCTTATCATAGTCCGAGTAGGCAGAATAAAATTAGAAATTAGAAACTGGCTATTCAAATACTTCCAGTTTTCATTGTAGGCTGATACTGTTAGAGTATGTTAAGATATATTGATAATAGTTTTCTGCCAAAAGAACACCCATTATAGCAAGGAAGTTCTCTTATAAGCCATTACTTTCTTTATTAGCAATATTATACAAATGCTGTAGGAAGAGGTACAACAGGTGATCTAAAGACATATATATATATAAATACACACACACACACACACACATATATATAGTAAATATATACATACATATAAATATATATGCATATATAGTAAATATATCTGCATATATGTAGTAAATATATATGTAAAACTTTGGTTAGATTTATCATTCACATTTTTCCAAAACACCACAACCTGAAAGCATGAAAAACTGGATACTTTTTTTTTGTAGCTTTGAACACTGGACACAAGATTCTCAAGGTTTTTGAGTCATCAAAGAAATAAAGCTATGTTCATTGTTGTCTAGTGCTAAGTGCGTTTTGTAGGATGGTTTGGAAAACTTTATGTATAGTAAATATGGCCACTCTTGTTTAATCTAGTAGTTGAATCATTAAAACTCACCCCTCCTAGCCATTCTGCATGCATTTATTGTGCATGATAGTTAAGTTTTCAGGAAGTCCTTTAGTTGTAATCATGAGTCATTGCAATATTTCAGAATCATGGAGGTCTAGGGCTGTGAGGGATATTAGAGATCACCAAATTGTGTGAAGAAGGAAATTGACCCACAAGGACAGATATTTTCTTGATATCATGCTTAACTGAAATTTCAAAATAAATCAGTGAGGCTCATTTTTAAAGACCTACAGCTAAATAATCATTGGGTCGTTTTGTTCTGCTCCCAACTGGGTTTCTGAGGGACTAGTGGTGAGATACAGGACCTAAAAATGGGCCACGTACGCAAACATTGCAGCTTGCTTTGATTTAGACTATCTCTTGTGTAATAAGTTTCTTTGAAGCATGGGTTGAGGAGCAGGTTAGAAGCCTGAGGTCACAAGCTCATCTCGTTCTTGTTACAACTCAGATGGCCTGCAGTCCCCACACTATATATATATATCAGAGGATTGGCACTGGATTCCCTGGGCTGATCAAGAGTGTAGCCCTCATTCCTTGCACAGCAGAGCTGCTGAGACAAACAACGACATGGCTGTGTTTACTTGGGAAATCCCATCCAAAAAAAGACACAGGTGGGTCTTTGAGCAGCCTGTGAGCCAGAGGAAGCCTGAAATTTCTCTCATGACAAGCAAAGAGGTTAAAAAATAAATATACCTGATAGAAAGGCTGATGGTTTCCCTGACCCAGGAAGAGGTAGGTTCTGATTCCTGGTTGACTCCTGCTCCAGCTTTGGAATTTCTAGTTCCATGCAGATCTTCTGACCCAAACAAATCTCATATGATGAATAAGACAAGTCCCCTACTCCTCTCTGGTCTGATTTTTCATTGGCAAAATGGGGTTTGGGAGGGGTTGAACCAAGTGATCTCTTAAACCCCACTTGACTTTAAATTTGGAGATCCTGACAATTGTGTGGCCCTCAAGGGGCTAATCTTTTCCCTTCTGTTGGTCATATATTTTTCAGCAGCCTGATTCAGTCCCTTAGATGATTCCAGTAAATAATAACATCTGTACAGTTTCACAGATTTTATAAAATGATTTTATATACAGTACTTCATGTGATTCTTTAAAAACCTCATAAAGAAGGAAAAGTATTATCCTTCTTTTATAGAGAAGGGACACTATGCTTAGAGATGTTTAGTTAGAACTGCTTAGGTTAAAAAAAAAGTTTCCATAGACTGGGGCCAGATCTGAAGAGAAAAACCACTGAAAGCAAGTTTCTTAGCTGGATGAAGCATGCACATTAAATAAAGAGATGTGATGAGTACCATAGATGGAAACACACAGGATTATGGAAACCTACCTCTGAATTCAGGCATATCAGAGCTTCCAATGTAAATTCTGTTTGTGGGAAGAGGCAAGAGTCTGAAAAGAGACCATAGAGGTTGGCAGTGATTTTCAATTCCAGGACAAAGACTCTTAGCCAAGGATGAGGGACAAGAGTTTTACTTCAACTCTTCAGGCAGTGCTTTGAAAGGAGAGGACAGGGGAGGTAAGGGGAATTCACCTTGAGGTAGCTAGCAGATCACCAGTTCAAGCACAGCACATTGGTGGAGGGCTGGTAGAAGTGTAGATTTGCACTGTAACATTCTGGGCATTTAGTAGGTACCAACTATATGCCACGCCTTCAACAGCGCTTATGACTTAAGAAGGTCTTTAGTTATACCTCTGTGGGGTAATAACTAAGGAACTACAATTCTGGGGTAAAGGGCTTCCCTGTCTAAGTGCAGGCTAGAGCAGAGAAAATACAAGGTGATTAGAAGACAAAATGAATGATTATAATATTGTGGGTAAAAGCAGAGGAATGACAAACCCCAAACATACATCTGAATCAGTCCATATCACCAGAAGTGACAGTGTGGCAGTGGTAGCACAGAGACAAAGGTACACTAGAATGTGAGCCCACATCAGCTACAGCAGCAGAGAAAACCATCAATTAGTTTTTGAGCTACTCTGGGGTTAGAGGAAGGTTAAGACAAGAAAGTACTATAAATAGATGAAGGTTAAGAGGGGATGCAATTAGAGGTAAACATCAGGAAGGCTTATCAAATTTACAGATGACACAAAAATAAAAGCATGGTTAATGTGATCATTTTGTCTTAGACCATAAGTTTTCATAACAGACAAATTCTGGGCCTATAAACCCAAGAAGGTGAAATTTTACAAGACTACCTATAAAGTCCTGTACAGATAATTGAAAAATCAAAAAAAAAATCTTGACAGGATTGACAAGATAAGAATAAAACGTGATAGGATAAGAAGGACTTAGGTTGGGGGTTTTGGTGACCAGAGACTCAGCAAGTGCCAATGATTAGGTTGCTAAAAAAAACTAAGAACCTCAGGCTGCAATGATGAAAATACATGTCTAGACACTGGGCTTTTGTGGTCAGATCACAGTACGGTATTATGACAGGTTGCTGGTGCTGCATCTGAAGAGGAACACCGATATTTCATGCTTCTCCAAAAGAGCCTGACCAAGATGGTAAAGGGTCCAGAAGCCATGTCCTACAAGAGCAGCTGGAGCTGAGAAAACCTGAGGAGATTCAAAAGTCATCTTTAATCTCTAATTTAGTGAATCTTCTTGAGAAAGGACCACACTAGTGTGGCCTAATAGGATATAACCAGAAGCAAAGAACAGAAAGCCAATTTTGGCTTAGTGCAAAGAAGAACTTTCTAACAGAGCTGTCCAAAGGTAGAAAGGTCTGCCTTAAGGAGTGGTAAATGACCTATCACTGAGATGAATATCAAGCTGAGGCTGGATGATTGTCTATCCAGGAAATTATGGAGATGATTCCTGCATTAGGTAGGAGCTTGGACTGAATGACCCATGAAATTCCTTCTAGCTCTTAGAGATCAGATTAAAGCTCTTTGTCATGGAACTAAACATCCTGTTCTGGCAATAGAATCCCAGAGGGACCATCCCCTGCCATGTGCTAAGGGGCATAGAGTCTTGCCATAGCTTCTGTTTCCAGAATTCTCTTTTCTTAAATGTTGAGGCTCCAACTTATTTAGAATCCAGGGATAGGAAATCTACTTTTACAAATCAATAGGTGTTTATCTTCCTGATGTCCTTCAACTGCAAAAACTCCCTACTTCTTACCAGTTTTGACTAAGTATTCAGGATATTATAAAAGCCCTTTCTTCTTCTCCATTGCCAGTAATCCTGCCTTAGGATTCAAAGGATAGCTCAAAAGCCCTTTCTTCTTCTCCATTGCCAGTAATCCTGCCTGAGGATTCAAGACATCATCATCTTAGTCCTTCAATAGTCTCCTAAGTGAACTCCTTCCTCCATTCACGTTCTTCAATATACCCTCTATAGAGCAGGCAGAGTGGTCTTTAGAAAGCATATATATTGCACAGCCATGCTCCTGTTTTTCATAGCTTCCCATTGATCACGTCGTAGCCCAGGCTCTTAACATTACATGGAATGTTCTCATGTTCTACAACTTCTCACACATGCTGCCACTCCTTTCTATACACATAAACTTTGGGCTTCAACAATACCAAACTATTTAAAATCTTCTGTACACACTAAGCGTTACACATCTTTCTGCCTTTGCATATACAGTTCCCTCAGTCTGAAATGTCTTCATCTTCTACAGCTCCCACTTTACCTGCCAGGAACACTCCTATTTATACTTTTATGTAATTAAAAGCTGTGTGTGGGCATAATCTTTTGTGAGACTTCTTTTAACCTCCCAACCCACGCTATCTTCCAAAGTTAATCATTCTTTCCCATTTTCTACCTTTGTACATGGTTCTATTATAGCATTTCTTACACTATTTTGAAATGCAATTATTAACATGTCTATCTTCTCCACTGTTCCTGGGCTCCTCAAAAGCAGGAGTCAATAATATTCATCTATGAATCTCTAGCACTTAGCTTAGCACATAGTAGATCAAAGGGATCTTCATGAGCATGTCTAGAATTTGCAATATATGCCTTTATATTACAGTACACACAAACACCAAGTCATACAATGAAAAACATAGTATTAGACTTTTGAAATTGTCCAGTGATTTTAAATTAAATGGAAAGGACCCAAAGCAAAGAACAAACACTTAGAATGGAAGAAGGGGAAAATTTAACCCACAAATTCCTACCACCACCACCACCACCCCTTTTTTTTGCTGTGAAAAGCCTGGCTAATGAAACTGGTCCTGAAGAACATTCAGTCTCTAGTCTTCATCTTCAAAACAAGAGAAATTCTGAAGTTATAAATGGAACCATTCAATTAATTCAACAAGAATTTATTAAAAGAATATACTATATACAAAACATAATGCTAAGCATTGGGATAATCCAAAAGAAATATTTTGAGGCTAAGATAAAATAATTAAAAGGCTCTCATACAAAGCAATAGGGTTATGAGCCTCTTTGCTTAGAGTTAACCTATCTGATGCACAATATCTTTATAATTAGAAGAAAAGAATAGCTTACATTTTATGTATTACATACTAGGAACTACTCTAAGCACTCCATTCATTCATTCAATAAATATTTATTGAGGTCCAATATGTTACAGGTGCTGTTATAGATGCTAGGGATTCAACAGTGAATAAAAATAAAACATACAAAACCCTCTGCTCTCATGGAGCTGAAGACGTGCAATAAGCAAACAAGCTTCAAATAAAACATACAGAATGCCAGGTGATAAGTGCTATGGAGAAATGTAAAGCAGAGAATGGAGATGGGGAAAATGGGATACAAGGGGGGCGCAATTCTCAATGAGGTGGTCAGGGAAGGCATCAGTGAGAAAGTGATTTGATCAAATGCCTGAAAGAGGCAAGAGAAGGATCCATGAGAATATCTGGGGAAAGAGGGATATAGGCAGAAGGCAGAGCAAGTACAGCCCCAAGGAAGGAACATGAGGAACAATAAGGAAGTCAGTGCGGTTGAGGCAGGGTAAGCAAGAGAGAGAGTTGTAGAAGATGAGGTTAGCAGGGCAATGGGGAACAGAACATGAAGGGTCTTGTAGGCCATTTATGAGGGCTCTGGTTTATAAACCGAGATGGGACCCACTAGAGGGTTTTGACATGGTCTTTAAAAGATCATTCTTAGTTGCTATGGTGAAGACAGACTGCAGAAGGGCAAGGACTGAAGTTGAGAAGCTATTGCAATAATCCAGGTAAGAAGTGACAGAGGTTTGGAGTAGGATGGTAGTGGTGGAGTGCTGAGAAGAGGTTGGTTTCTAGATACATATTTTAATATAAATGACAGCATTTGCTGATAAAATTGATACAATGAGTAAAAAAGAGGGGGGGAGTCAAGGATGTCTTCAAAGTTATAGGTTTGAGCAAGTATATAGATAAAATTGCCATTTTTTGATTTAGAGGACTGTAAAAGAGGCAGCTCTTTAGAGAGGTGGAGAGGGGAAATCAGGTAGTTTTGATCATGTTAAGTTGAAATGCCTACTAGATATCCAGTTGGAGATGTTATGCAGTGAGCTAAGAGGAGAGGTACAAGCTAGAATGAGAAATTTGGGGGTAGTCAGCATATAGATGATATTTAAAGTCATGAACCTGGAGAAAATCATCAAGAGAGTATAACTTCAGAAGATAGTATAGAAGGACCAAGGTCTAAACTCTCAGGCATTTCAATGTTTACAGATTGGAACGACAGGAGGATTTTGAAAAGGAGCAGTCAGAGAGGGAGGGGGAAAACTAGGACAAGGGAGTTTTAGGAACCAAGTGAAAAAGCATTTCAAGGATGAGGGATTGATTAAACTATGTTGAATAGCAATGACAGATCAAATGAAAAGAAAACTAAGTACTGATCATTGCACTTAACAACATGAACAGAAGAGAAGTTGGTTGGCACCAATAGTACTCACTCAGGTAAGATTCCCAGCAACTCTCTATGATAGATATTACTATTATCTCCCAAAGGTAGAAGATTAAAGTAACTTGCACAAGTTCACATAGCAAGAGAGCAGCAGGGTACCTGAACCCAGGTAATGTAGTTTCAGAATGCACCCTGCCTAGGAAAACAGGAAAGAGATTTTTTTTTCTAAGTGTTTTATTCATTTTTTTAATTTATTTTTTTATTTATGATACATAACCACATACAAACACAAATATTCTTATTATATGATCATTCTGTTCTTGTTATATAATCAATAACTCACACTATCATCACATAGTTATATATTTATCATCATGATCATTTCTTAGAACATCTACATCAATTCAGAAAAAGCAATAAAAAGAAAACAGAAAAAAATTCATACATACCATACCTCTTACCCCTCCCCTTCAACTATCACCAGCATTTCAATCTACTAAATTTATTTTAACATTTGTTCCCTCTATTATTTATTCATTTTTAATCCATATGTTTTACTTGTCCGTCGATAAGGTAGACAAAAGGAGCATCAGACACAAGGCTCTCACAACCACACAGTCACACTGTGACAGCCATATCATCATACAATTATCTTCAAGAAACATGGCCACCTCTATGACACCTTAACTAAACAGGTGATATCCATTTAATGCATAAGAATAACCTCCAGGATAACCTCTCGACTCTGTTTGGAATCTCTCAGCCACTGACACTTTATTTCGCTCTTCCCCCTTTTGGTTGAGAAGATTTTCTCAATCCCTTGAAGCTGAGTTCCAGCTCATTCTAGGATTTCTCTCCCACGTTGCCAGGAAGGTCCACACCCCTGGGAGTCATGTCCCATGTAGGGAGGGGGAGGGCAATGAGTTTGCTTGCTGTGTCAGCCGAGGGAGAGAGGCCACATCTGAGCAACAGAAGAGATTCTTTTGGGGGTGACTCAGGCCTAATTTTAAGTAGGCTTAACCTATCCTTTACAGGATTAAGTTTCATATCAACAAACCCCAAGATTGGAGGCTCAGCCTATTGCTTTGGAGGACAGAGATATTTTAAGGGAAGTTGACTAAATGGCGAAAAGAAGACCCTAGAATCTTGCTTTTAACCTATGATTATGCTGAAACTCTATTTCTGTTCCTGCTCCCTGCCTTAACCTACAGCAGAGCTTTCTGTTCCAAGCACAAAGTAGTGTTTTGAGAGGAAAAATGCATTAATTGAGTTTAAAATTCCATATATGTGGAGACTTTACAGATGCTTATTTAATAACACATGAGTAGCCTGGTTAGCTTAATTGGTTAGATCACAACAGACACCAGGGATACAAATAAATTTCTAACATGAACCAGTCAGGTTTATCAGAACAACTCAGTTTTGTGGACATAAGCTACATTATTTACCCTGGGGAAATATCTTGCATACAAGTTCAGTGTGGCAGTTCATCTCCTGGAAAAAAAAACAACAATTATATGTTCTTTTAGCAAAGTGTTAGTAGTACCTCTGTCTTGTTCAAAAGGGTGTTATTTTCTTATTTTAGTGCTGAGGAGAGGGATAAATTAATGTATCCATATCTTCACATGATGGTGACATCCTCAACAGCTCTGACTTGTAAACTAATATGCCTATATTTTGGAAAGTAAAGTCTTGTTCTTTATAAAAATGAGATCGAATATATTTCGGTACCAAAGAGGTTGAAACCAAACCTGAACAAAGCATTAACAAGGATCAGAGCCCACCACTCAGGTATATCTTTGAATAATTCTGGGGAAATGACATTATAACTACTTTAATTTTTTAAATAATTCTACCTTTACCTCATTAGCAATGAGATCTGGACGACTGATCCTGTTTTATACAAAACTCCAGGAGTCAGCCAGGATCTTTACTTCCAAGACCTCACTCAACACATTCATTCCTCAGGAATCCACATCCTGCCCTAGCTTCTATCCTGTTTATCAGATCTAGTGGCCAAACTCAGTTCTGCCTACATGGAGTTTTTGCATCCACATTTCTGGAGGGTATAAGAAATTTATAATAAATTTTAACTTTGATATAATTGTGGGTGGTGAATTTTGACTTTCATTCTACAACGAAAGATGGAGTGTGTGGCAATTTGGCCATCTTTGGTAAGCCTGGCAATATCTGAGATTATGCTGATCAGTAGTCTGAAATTTCCATGCAAATTAGAAAGTATCCTTTGCTCTCGTTTCTCATCTCCTATTAAATCCCAAATTTCCTACAATTCCCACAGCTAAAATAACTATTTATTTTTATTGCTAAAATAACTACATGTTTGTTTTTATTGTAATCAAAGTACAAGACTTATTCCAATTCATAGGTCACACCACTTGTAGTACTATTCAATTGTCCCTTCATTCCAGGTCATATCCACTGCTTGCCTCCATGTCCCCAACTAAGATACAGGATGCATAGCAACAGAATTGTGAATTCAGGCATTGGAGATGCTGTGTGGTCACAGAAAAAAGAAACTTTAATGAAAACTTCTTTATACTACCACTCCCCCAAATATTCAGAAATTATGTTTCTACCTGAAGTTCTTCTCAACGCCTATCCAAACGGGGTTGCAACAAAGTCACACCCACTTTTCCCTCCTCCTCCTGTACATCAATGCACCACACTGCTATTATGCTCTGCCAAAATCACTCTTGCTGGTTAATTCTTCTCACATTCGTCCTGTTTCACCAGACTAAGCATCCGATTGATAGAACAAAAAATAATAGTAATAAAGAAAAAAAACCACTATCGTAAAATTTACATATGCTCAGTTTTTCTTTATTTCTATTTATATATGAGGGAGGGAGGAAAAAACAAAAAGTAAGACCCGAATGAGGTAACAACAATTTAATTTTTCCAGAAAGATCCAAGGCTGATTCTTATAAACTGAAAAGAATATTTGACCAACAAAAGCAGGGACTGTGAACAAAATCTATGACTAGGTTTCCCACTGATTAGGCATATGTTTAGGTAGAAAGGCTTAGATAGCAGCTTATGGAACATCTCAAAATGATGTCCTATAAGCATTCTCCCCCTTTATTGATCACACATAGCCCTTGAATTTGATGAGCAAACAGGATGGGTAGTTATAATTCTGCCCACAGCTGGGAAGAAATAAATTTGATGCATTTAGCCACATCACCACCACAAAAGTTGGCTCACCTACAAGCCTCTCCAGCAGTACATGCTTGAAAATGTGGATTTTTTTGTAGCAGAGATGCTTATACAGAACCCTATTACTATCCTAGGCACCTATTAAATATGATTGAAACAACGCCCATTGGAAGACTTAAAATCTTAACCACCAGTTTTACTTCTAAAATAAAGTAAACTGCCAAAAGTTCTGATAAAAGTGACAATTTATATTTTTAAGTAGTACAACTTGAATTTTCCTATAGCTGTAGACAAAGGAATTCTTACCCACATAAGTAGAAGAGCACCAATAAATTTAAGGTAGCTTATGCAAGTTAGGCACTAATGAATGTCATCTTCTGTTTTGTCATGAAAAAAGATCTTTCTGCTGCTAAAGGAGACTGATTTAGATTATGAATAGCTGTAGTGATTTGCAAAAATGGCTCCAGAGAGATGGAATGAGACTCCATATACTCATGGCACTTGAGGTTTCTGCCCTTTTTGTTGAAAATTAATTTGTCCTGTGGGTTATTGGATTCTAGCTCAGCCAATGTATATTGCTCAGTCATCACAAATTTACTTAAAATTTAGTGTAGCTGAAGTTCATTCAACAAGACAAAAGTCTACAGTTGAAAGCTTCTAAAAATCTTTTTTAAAAATTGGCTAACAATGTAATTGAAAGTGCTGGCGTCAAAGTAGATTCACATAATGTTTTGCAGGTATCAATACAGACTATATTACTATGTTAGAAACAATTTTTTTCTCTTGTTTTCCAAGGAAAAGCAGATGGGAAGGACTTATGATCCTTTGATAAGAGGACATTTTGAACAAATTCAGATTGGATTTTATAGTTCCTATCTCATATTTCATTCATGTTTTATGTAAATCCAAAACAAATTTTCTTAAAACTAAATATAATTACACAACTCTTAATGTTTCCAAATGCTAAATATATTACACCTAAAAAAATTTAAAGTGCACATATTCTGTCTCCCTATTTCATCAACTCTTATCCGCAAACAGCTCACTTTCTTAGGAAGCTATAAGCATGGAAGCTTATAGACTGGAAGGGCTGAAGTAAAAAAAGTCACACTTAAGACAGAGCATTAAGATACAAATCACTTGTTTTTTGACAAAAGGAACATAAGTTAGTGACCATGCTCCTTTATGCAACAATGAGAGGAAAAGAAAAGGGAATATCCCTCAAAGAGTTTACTATGAGACGATACAAAGGTGACAATAAACTGGAACAAACAGCTAATTGTGAGAAACAGTACAGTTTTAATTTATCCTCTCCTTAAAGTAATTTTCCTTAATATAATCGGTATTTCTCATTTTTAGACATTTAAAAATGTATGTTTAATACATTAAACACATTTAAATATGTGTTTGATAGCCTCTTTCTCCCTTGAAAATCTAGATGAAGCTCAAAACTTATTTAATAGCTAAAATCATACGCGAAAACCACAAATGTGATTAGGGCCATTGGGGTAGCTCCTAATTAAATTAATGATACAAAGGAGACAGCAAGCGTTATTTGTTCATTTCATTTATAATTGAAAGATTACTAGATACTAGAGATAATGAGACTGTTTTCTATTAAAATATTATATTACAAAGTAATTAAGAGCTAAACTAGATTGTACGAAACATTAGGATGTGACATTTCATTAAGAAAAGAAAGCAAATACTACTTGAGGCAACCTAAATTATAGTTATGGACTTTTGGGGGGTTAACAGCTTATGTTTTATTCCTTGCACTTAGATTACAATGAACACAATTGATAAAGTTCAAACTCTGAAGTGATCAGCTTGAGGTACAATTGCACAGAATGAGATTCAGAGTGCTAACCAAATCATGACACAATGGACTGGAAATTTTAGATTAATAAACCTCTTCCAGTGGAGAACTAAATAACTTTTACAGTTTTATCTATGGTTATTTGTTTCCCTGAAGATTTATGGTCCTGGCAACAGATATGCATCTTATCTTTCACTTTCCAGATTAAAGAGAAATGATTTTAAACAGGCTTCTGACTGGCATAATCTGGAATTGCAGATGATCTCAATTTTTTAAAAAATGCTAAAAGTGAACTTGCAAGTCAAATGTCTTTGCGCATGTCAGGCGCACAGTGTGGGAAATCTGCATACAGCTAAACAAGGCTGATCTTCTATTTCCAATACTGATTTCCTCACCCCTCCCCGTTTCAGCCAGGTGCAATCTGTGCATGCCTAACTAGGAATTAAAACTCTTCATGCTACTGCTGCTTTAATTGATTAATGCTAAAAGTTTAGAAAATAAAACCTAACCAGCTATTACAAAGCTCTTTTAACCAAGCCTTTTTCTTTGAAAGCAGGCTCCTCAATTGAAACTGGCAGACCACATTTTTAGGTTTCAAGCAGCTCTGTCATTCTACAAGGAATGTGCCTGCCACTTCACACGATAGCTTGAGCTGAAAGACATGTACTTTGAATCAGAGAATCAATAGAACACTTAATGGACAATTAGGAGAACAGCTGTAGGACTGTCAGAGACCCATCTGTACACAGCTCAAACAGCAAGCCTGGACAGGGCCAGGGAAACAAAGTACACTGCTCCAGGGCACTGGCCCCAGTACAAAACCTCCCTTTCATTTCTCATTTAATGTTAATATAGTGTTCTTTTTCATTACAAATTTTAACACGTGTAGAAAATTATGGAAATTGCTTAAGCCATTTGTCAACTTATATCATGTGAATTGATCAATAAATTTCACTACTTTGTTGTTAATGTAGATAAATTTTGGCATTTAATTAAGCTCCAGTGAAAATGTGGCCACTTTTAATTTCAGCAGATGCTGTCTTTTCATTTGCAATACATAACTACAGGGGTAAATACAACCCAATCATGAATTATCACTAAATATTTATAGACAACACAGCAATTCAGAAAACAGACACAAAAGATTTTTACAATGAAACAATTACTGTGTGTAAAATCTGAAATAGGTAGCGATGAGCTCTAATAGAAGCCGTGAATAGAATCTTAATATTGTGGCTCCACAAAAGAATTACATATGTATATTTTTCTCTCATGACCCTGCTTCCATAGACTACATCTCTATTTCAGAAAAATAATTTCAATTTCTTTTCACAGAATTGTTTTAAACATTAAAAGATAGTTCCTTAAGTTTATGGGAACATATTAAATTTAACAAATTAAAATAAAAACCCATCCTTTATATTTCTGGTTACTAAATTTAACTGGGTACAACTGGGAGGCTTCTCTTAATGGAGAGGAGGAAAATCTTATGATGCTTTTTTCAAAAACATGATTTAGATTTGGACTATAAGGTTGGTTAGAAGGACATTGGGATGGGGAATGGAGATGAGTACGACAATGCAAAAAGCAAAATGAACTTTTTAGGCTTCTTCCATATGGCCTAGGGGCCCCAAGATAAAATCCTGCTCCTGACAGCCAGAGGCCCTATAGCCTTAACCCTCTGTACCGTAGTCTGACATGATAAACTGCTGTATCTCATTTGAGGGGGAATAGGCTGCCTCTTGGTGATTCTGCTGGTGCCTTCAGGGGAAAGGGGATTTGAAATCACATTGCTGCCTTAACAGTATAATCCACTTCATAACACCCATTCCCACCACCGTCTAAATGCTTCAGTAAGAGGGCCTTGCTGGCTCTGCACACATGGGTACCTGCATGGATATCTTGTATAAGAATTAAGAAAATTAACTTTAGGAAAATCAAAGCTGATCCCTCATTCCTATTTTTACCATGTCCCACATCAAATCAGCCTTCACTGCAGAGGCATTTTGGCACTTTCTGTTGTTCCAGCAGGGGAGTACCTGATACTCTAAATTTAGACTCTATTAGAAAAATTAGAACCAAAGGGAAATGGATTGGGTCTTCTTATTGAGCCAAAGACTCATCTAAACTCACAGCTAAAATACTCTCCAGTTCATGCTCATGTATTCATTTCTTTTTATTTCAAAAGTTAAGTTTCCTAGGACTTGAGGCCTGGTTTTTATACCACTAAAAAGTAGAAGTGAGAATCTGCCCCAATAAAGACGGTGGAATGAGGCACTTCAGGACTCCATTCCCCTACAGAAGCTTTGAACAACCAGCAAGAACTGACAAAACAACTTCAAAGCTCAGGGCTCCAGAAGACAGTTAAAGCACTGCAGAAATAGGGCAAGCAGTGAATCAAGAAAAAGACTTCTTCAAAGCTCTAGTATCTCATGGCACTCTGGCTGGCCCCTCTCCCATTCCCTCACTGGCTTGACATGGAGCTGGCCCAACATGGAGCCAGCCCATGCTCCCATATAGATCCCTGGACCTGGTTCCAGGGGAAGTAAAGTAGCCCTCATGCACAGGCTGGGAACACATATATCTGACCCAATCTTCCTAGCAGTGGCCTGAGGGATTCAGAACTTGCCCTGCATGTACAAAGCAGCTCAGAGAACTCTGGCATAGAGAGCTGTGGGAAAGCAGCCAAGTGGCCTGGGGCAAGGAATTACTGGGTGTAGGATATACAGTGCAGTGTCCAAGACCATGAGGAAACTGTTTCCTAGAAAAAAAGGAACATTTTAAACTATGTCAACACGTGCACACCCAGACAAGACAAAAGCACAGAAAGGATCAGGAAGGCCCTACACTTTGGCTGGGAGCTATTCTCGTATGATCTATTATATGAATAAGCCCTGAAGGAGAGCACTTGCACAGCTCAATGTTCAAAGGATGGGAGAGGTGTTTTCTTTTTTTCCTTCCTTTTCTTGTTAGCTCCTGACATTCAAGGAAAATTAAGTCATATTATTAGCTGGATTCAAGTTTAAGGAAAGATGCCACAGAGTACAAATTTCAGTGATACATATTAAAATATCAAAATGCCCAGGTTTCAGCAAAATGTTACAAAACAAAAAAGAAACAGTACGTGATGCCTAAGGCAAAGTAAAAGATTAAAGCACTAGAAACTATCATTGAGGAAGACCAGACTTGGGACATTCCAAAGATGTTTAAAAAATGGTCCAAAATATGCTCAAAGACTAAAGGAAAACATGAAGAAAGAACAAAAGGAAATCAGGAAAGCAAAAGATAAACACAAACAGAATAATCAATACAGAAATGGAAATTATGAAAAGGAACCAAATAGAACTGAAGAGTTCAATAACAGAAGTTAAAAATTCCTTAAAGGGGTTCAACAGCAGATTGGAGCAGGTAGAAGAAAGCGTCAATGAACTTGAAGATGACTGAAATCACACAGTCTGAGGAGCAGAAAGAAGAATGAAGCAAAGTGAATAGTGCCTGAGGAACCTGTGGGACATCAAGCATATCAATATATACATTGTGGGTATCCCAGAAGGAGAAGAAAAAGATAAAGGAGCAGAGAGAATATGCAAAGAAATAACAGCTGAAAACTTCTCAAATTTAGTGAAAGTCATGAATGTGGACATCCAAGATGCTCAGTGAACTTCAAACAGGATAAACCCAAATAGACCATGCTATGTCATGTTATAATCAAAATGTCAAATGCCCAAAGACAGGGAGAGAATTCTGAAAGCTGCAAGAGAGAAGCAATGTGTCACATACAAGGGAATCTCAATAAGATTAAGTCCAATTTCCCAACAGAAATCATGGATGCAAGAAGGTAGTAGGATAAAATATTTAAAGTGTGAAAAGCTAAAAATTTCCACCCATGATTTCCATATCCTGCAGCACTACCTTTTAAAAATGAGGGAGAGATTAAAACATTCCCTGATAAACAAAAGTATCACCACTAGACCAGTCTTACAGGAAATGCTAAAGAGAGTTCTGCAGTTGAAAAGAAAGGAAAATAGGCAGTAGATCAAAGCCACATGAAGAAATAAAGATCTCTGGTGAGGAAGACATAGGTAACTATAAATGCTGATACTATTTTATTTTTGGTTTGTAACTCCATTTTTTTACTTCTCACAGCAGCTAAAAGCATGAGAAATCAGTGGTTTGGGACTAATAAAATATAAACCTATAATCTGTGGTAAGAACCACATAAAGGTGGGGGGAGGGGCATAAGAATATAATTTGTATATACTATTGAAGTTAACTTGGTATCAAGGCAAACCAGATTGTTATAGATTTAGGATGTTAAATTTAACCCCCATGGAAACTACAAAGAAAGTATTGAAGAATATGCAAATTCACAGAGACAGAAATTAGAGTACATATTTCCAGGGACAGTGGGGGGGGGGGAATAGGGAGTTAACGTATAAATGGGTGTAAGGTTTCTGTTTGGGGAGATGTGAAAGTTTTAGCAATGGAAAGTAGTGCAAGTACTGCAATATTATGAATGTAATTAATCCCTTTGAATTGTATGCTTGGGAGTGGTTGAGATGGGAAAGTTTGTATTGTATATATGTTCCCACAATTGAAAAAGAAAGTACAACTGAAGAGACAATAATAATTAAATGTAATATATAATCCTGGATGGAATCTAACAGAGGAGGAGAAAAGACTCAAAGGAACATTATTGGGACAAATGAAGAAATTGGAATATAGACTGTAAACTTTGTATTCTTTGTTACTTGAACTTAATAGCTACACTTAAAATGGTTACATAGTGAATATCCTTGTTCTTACAAAATATACATGGCAGTATTAAATGTTCAAGGAGCATAATGTATTTAACCTACAGTCAAGTATTCAAAAAATGGATTAATAATGATAGATGATAGGCAGATTGATGGATATATAGATATATTTAAAGAGAGAGAGGGAGAATAAAGAATGAATGATATGACTTTAAACAGGCTTCAAATGTGGCAAAGAATTAAAATTAGTGGAATTGGAGAATCTGGGTATCTAGAGGGGGTAGAGGAGTTCTCTCTATAGGATTTGTATTTTTGTAACTGTGTTGTATTTCAAAATACAAAGTTCTTAAACAGTAGAAGGGGCTATGGACAAATACAGCATGATTCCACTTGTGGGCTTGAATTATGTACCCCAGAGTTAGACATTTTCTTGCTCTTAATCCACATTCCTGTGGGTTTTGAGCCCATTGTAATTAAGACCTCTTGATGATATTATTTTTAGCTAAGGTGTGACCAACTGATTGAGGTTGGGACTTAATCTGAGTAATCCTTGAAAATTAACAGAATTAGTGGGAGGAAGCTATAAGGGAGAGACAGAAGTAAACAGAACCCAGAAGAGAAAGGGGAGAACATCATCATGATAGGAAAGCCAAGGAATCCAAGGATTTGTTTCCTCTTGGGGTTGGTAGCATTCTGACTGGCTGGAAATCCTTGTTTGCTACCAACCCCAAGAGGAAACAAGTCTTTCAACTCTCAGAACTCAGACAAGAAATTCCCATTGTTTAAACCAACCCACTGTGTGGTATTTGTCATAGCAGCCTGAAACTAAGACATCTCTCATATTGAATATCTGTAATAAGAAAATTCATAAAACAGAAAGTAGATTAGCAGTTATAAGGGACTGGGGTGGGGGATGGGGAGTTATTGCTTAATGGGTACAGAAATTCTGTTTCAGGTGATGAAGTTTTGGTAATGGATGGTGGCGATGGTAGCACAACATTGTAGAAGTAATCAGTGCCACTGAATTGTACACTTGAAAATGATTGAAATGACAAGTTTGATGTTTATATAAATATATACACATAAACGAGAAGTAGAAGGGGCTGGAAAATATACCTCTGTTCTAATGCAGAAAGTTAGGAATCTTTCTGAAGTCTAGAATTTCATGAAATTACAATCTTAGTTTTTCCTGAGATATTTATGTCTGTGAATTTGATTTTGGGGGAAACTGAAGAAAAAAGAAGTCATTGCTTGGACTAAGGAAATATTGGTATCTGTTGAATATTTGATATGGGTTAACCTGTTAAGAAAATTTAAATATAAGATAGGTTGATAAACAAATCTTCAGACCCTAAAAAACTGAGATTATGGTGGATGAACTATGCTTACAAATTCCTTGCTATTTCTCCTATCAAGAAATGGAATCTATATCACTCTGCCCTTGAATCTGGGCTGGCTATATGACTTGGTTGGCCCATTAGAATTGTAGAAGTGATGCTGTGCTAGATACCAGCCCAAACGTTAAGAAGGCCTGGGAGATCCTGCCTTTGTACTCTCTTAGGAGCCAGCCACTATGCTTAAAAAAGATATGGGTTAGACTACCAGATGATGGGAACCACCTAGAGAGTAGTCCTGTAAGATGAGAAACTATCTTGGATGTTCCAGCCCCAGGCAAACTCCATGTGGAGCAGAAAAACCTCCTAGCTGAGTTCAATCAACCCATATAATTGTGAGAGATAAAGTCTTTATTTCTTTAAGCCATTACATTTTGGGGTGATTTGTTACATAGCAATAGATAACTGAAACAGAGATTTTATAATAAAAATATCCATTCATTTTCTTCTCAGATCCTATCTTCCTTTTGAAGTCATGTCAACTGGGAATCAACATTTATGTCCCTATGCCTCCTGCAGAAGTGACTCAATAATAATAAAACAAAAAGCAAAGCCATGAAGTTGATGAGGGGTGGGGAGGGTAGATACTTCTTTAAAATGAGCTCAGACTAATTCCCTCCGACATTTGTTGTATTATTTCTCTCTTTATAGCATCATTCAATATTCCAAGTCTACATTAATGCTCACATTAGACATCAAAGGAAAAGTGTCTCTGTAACAGGAACTCCATCCCATTCCAGAACCCAAGTTCCATCCCAGAACAATCTAACTTACTTAAGTAAGAGTAAACTTTTTAAAACACGTCAATATATGTCCTTTTACTTATACTAAAAAATTCTGAAAGTAAATTAACTCTTTAAAATAAATTAATTTTCAGGTGGGCCACAGTGGCTCAGCAGGCAGAGTTCTCACCTGCCATGCCAGAGACCCAGGTTCGATTCCCCGTGCCTGCCCATGCAAAAAAAAGAAAAATAAATTGATTTTCTCTCAGCTCAAGAAAAGAACTAGGTTCTAATCACAACTCTGCTACATGTAGGTGTGTAACTTGGGCAAGTCATTTCATCTTTTGGGGACTCGTTTCCTCATCTGTAAAAAGAAGGCATTGGAAGAAAAAAGGAAGAAGAAAAAGTATTTAACTAGATAATCTTTAAGGTTCCTTACAGCATTGCCACCTTTTAACTCTCTCAGGTAATCCCAACTCTATCTTTTATCCCATATTGCATTCACCTTAGCATCAACTTAAAAGTCCTTCTCTATTATGTAAAGCTTTAACTTAATATTAACTTAATAGTCTACCCCTGAATACTTGAGGAGAGTATATAAATCACTTTCTTTCAGAAAGCATAATCCTAATTTTTTACTCTATTATTCCATAAGAACAAAGAAGTATGACATTCTTTTAAAAAGTTCATAAGAAGAGAGCACATGTTTTGCTTTTGGAAAAAACCTGAGACCGTCTAAGAGAAGGTAAGATTTAGCATGGGAAGTAACAGCTTCAAAACTCACTGGTTCTTTGTTCTGTCTGACACTGAAAATGCTGCTTAGTGAAATACTGCTCTTAAATTTCAGGCAGATATTCATAAACCCATGCTAACTTCTGGGTTTAGTCCTAAACAGAATATCATTGTGTCATATAAGTATGATTAAAGAATAAACAAAAACATTCTGGGACTCTCTACCCTGTTGCATTATTATAGCAAACTATGGTACCGTTAGTTTACACCTGTACATCTAGGAAAGGAACAATATTGTTCATTTAAATGCACAGATAATCCAAGACTTGGTGGTTTCAACCACTTATGGAATCAGGCAGCCCTGGGTTTGAATCCTGAATGTATTATTTACGTGCTTGGCAGCCTTGGGCAATTTGCTTACTCTTTCTCTCTGACCTCAAATTTCTTCCTAAAGGCTGATTCCTCTTTAAGGGGGGGAAAAAAAGAGAGAGAGATGATGCATATAAAGTATTTAGAACAGTAAGCACTGGATAAACAGAAGTTACAATTAGAATGTGAGCTCCTTGAGTGCAGGAAGCTTGCCTGTTTTGTTCAACTTTCTATCCCAAGTGCAGAGACCAGCTGTGTAAATAAAAGATTATTACTTAGTCCAGTAGCTTCAACCTCTTTCCATGGCCTTGTAACATTGTTTTTCAAGTAGATATCACCTGGTTTGAGTTACATGCCCTTTAATTTTCTTTGCTCCTTACTAACAAGGAACAAACCATGTGTAAGACAGTCAAAGGGATAACCACTAGATGGATCACTAATCCCTCATAAATCCTCACATATTATTCTAAATTGTCATCTTCATCTCAGCTTTTTGTAACTTTAGATGAGTTGTTGTTTTTTTGGTTTTTTTTTGGGGGGGGTACATGGTCCAGGAATCGAACCCAGGTCTCCCATATGGAAGGCGAGCATTCTACCACTGAACCACCCATGCATGCATCCTAGATGAGATTTTAAGATTCTAAGAGATGCTCTATCTAAATGTAAACCATGATAATAATTTTGGTATTACTTGTCTTTACATTCTAATATTAAGAAAGTTGCCTTCCTTATGTTGTGCAAGTCAGGTTAACCACAATCAAGGTCTGTCTGCGGCTTGGGGAGAAGCTGACTTGAATCAGAGATGGGGATTTGGTTAAATTTTCAACAGCATATCAAATAACTTTAATGGATCACAGAGAGCCAAATGCTAGTTCTTGGAAAGTGATGTGTACATGGGCATAAAACGTATATTAGAAGTATATTAACACAATTCTATCTCAACAGATTTAATTCTTAAATGCTACATATACTTGTTTAATCTCCCATTTTAAAAAGTAGAAAAGGTTAGATTATAACATCAGGTTAGCTCTCTTTGAAGCAGGTAATAATTAAGTTGATTCACTGTTGCAATTACTGTCAAATCCCCCTTAATTACCAGAGATTTTATAGCAGCTTCATTATACGTCTGCTGTAATGCATTGTGGCCCTAAGGAGAAGTGTTGCAGGAAATTCTGCATAGCATGGATAATTCTAACCTGCAGTTACAGCTTCCAGCGAAAGCTCCTGCACTAAATTTATCTTTTTTTTGACATTTCTCCCTGTTACTCAAGCAGTTAAACCGAGGTAACAATACTAAAATCCCACCTAACTTTGAAAGTTAGAATTGATTTCTTTGTAGATATTAAAAACAAAAAAAAATGGATGAGGAAAGAATAAATACGTAGAATAGCATGAAATTATGTTTAATAAAAATTGAGATTACTGCTTTTAAATACATGTGAGGTCTACATACCTAAATCACAACTATATCTCATATTTCTACTTCTTATAGATATTTCTTATACGAAGATCAAGACAAAAATTATTACTGAATCTCTAGCAGATAATCCTGAAGAAAATAATCAACTGCTTTTTATTATTTTACCAATGACTTTTCAACTAAATTCTGGGAAAAGTAATATTTAAAATGGTCATTTTTAAATCACCTATCATTGCTTGTTTTCACTGGGAAAATCTTTACAAATCAGAGTCTGTGAGTTGAGTAAAGTTCAAAACAGATAACTGAATAATGTCTCTCACAGATCCCTTTTTAACCAAGGAATTTACCCCACAGAATATATTAGATTCAGAGGGGCCACAGTGTCAATGACACTATTGGCAGCTGTGTTAACAGTTAAGGGCCTGGCTTTGTACAGCAATACAGTTATTAAATTTCTCCAGAGACCATGACTCATTAATCAAATATTCATACATCTCTGTAAATACACGCTGAACAGAGAATACCCTCAGAGCTGAGCATCCCAACACAAGTGCTCTTTCATGTAACACTGACAAAATCCTGAGAACATGCGGTCATGTTTTGCATTTCTAATGTACTATGTACTCTTTAATACTCCATTTCCTAAAAACAGAACACAAATGATCTTACTGATTCCAAGAGTTAGATGGTTACAATTAAAATTATTCCATTATTGCTTCATACCATCTTTTTTTAAAATGAGGACAGTGAATCAATTCTTCTATTCTTTGTTTACCATCAAACAAGTAATTTTTTCCCAGGCGGATGAAGAAACCCAGGGCCATGCTCCTATTAATACAAGAATTTGTATTAGCATGAAAACAACAAATCACTACTTAAGCTAGGGAGGGCAAATAACTTAACATATTAGCAGACGTGAACTTGCTATATTTTGCAAAGTCCTCAGTCTATTTTATACCACTGGGAGTTTCCCCCCTATTGTACAGTAACAAAAGGTCTTTCTCATTGCAGTCTCTGGAAAATTGGGGTCTGAAGGCCAGGCAAAGAAGAGAAGGCTCAAAATGTCACCTTCTAAGCTACTAAGATTAGGCCCTCAACTCAAGGTGAGCAGGATATGCTACAGCAATGGAGGAGCATCTTACATAAACTTCCCATCTATCTAGCAGGTGCTGAAACAATGGACACCTGACTCTCAACAATCAACACTAGGCAAATTTCTGTCAAGTGCCATCTCATCTCTTCTTCAACCCCTCCACCCTACTAGCCATACTGCCTGTGTTTTTAAGCCTTGTTTTCCAAAATTTTAGCCAGATTAGGTCAAAGCCTTCCTTTCCACAGCCTCCTTGCCTTTCTCCATCCAGCTAATTATTTAATTAATAATATTTGAAATATAAAATATTTAAGTACCCAATTAATTACAGTTGCTGCCATTGGTATCATCATTACCACTGCAAATATCTTGACATATTATTTGCACTGTTTTTAAAATTATGGTAGGACTTGCTGCTAGGACTTATTAATATGTTAATAACGGTATTTTAATAACTATTCCTTTTGTAATTCTGTGTGTTTTCATTTACTTTTTTTTTTTTTTTTTTAATACATGGGCAGGCACCAGGAATCGAACCTGGGTCTCTGGCATGGCAGGCAAGAGCTCTGCCACTGAGCCACTGTGGCCTGCCCTTCATTTATTTTTAAGAACATTTTCCTAAGAGGTTCATAGATTCTGCAATCAGTAATCCTCTATTTCTTCACCTTGATTCAAACCTTTTATTTTCTGACAATACTAACTTCCTCCTAAATTCAATCAGCAGAGATCCCCCTTTCCATTTAAATCCGCTGATTCAGAGGGGTGTAACTTCCAGATGCTGGTTCTTTTATCACTTCACAACCTCTCCTTCTGATGCTCATATCATCTACTTGAAACACTCAAAATGCTCCACCTGCAGATTTCAGACTGAAATTCTCTTCTGCCTACCATTTCCATAACCAGGTAATATTCTATTTTTCCCACTCTTCACTCTAAATCCTTTTGTAGTCTGACAAAGGCTATGAAACTCTTAGACAAATGTTTTTAAATGCAAATGAAACACATACGATTAAAAAAGGAATAGTTATTAAAATGTCTTTATTGACAAATTAATAATTCTTAGTACAAATTCTACCTTAATTTCAAAACAGTAAAAATAATATTTTGAAATATTTCATTAACTATAATGTGATAGGAAAGTATGATTTCTAATGGTGACAAAGACCCAGGTACTGCTAATACTAATGTGGCTTTGGTGCCTACATTCCTTTTTTTTTTGAAGATGAGTAAGTTCTTACTGGCCACCCGTTCCCCAAAAGGCACCCCGCATCCGCTGCCTCAATGTCTCAGAACTTTGGTCTCAGATATCACTTTGCCATCCACAGTCCTGCAGGTCGTGGTCTTGTGTATGGTTTGCATGAAGTTGCTGCTGTCCAGGGCATCACTGAGACTCCAGTCCTCCCCGTCTTCTAGCAGGCAGCAGTAAGTGGTGATCTCAACCTCCATCCTGACCTTGATGTTCAGCAGGGCCTCATATTCCTGGGACTGCCCAGGTCTGTGACAGCTCTGAGTCCAGATGCAGCAGGACCTTGTTGAGCTGCTCCATCTGTAGGGCATAGTGGGCTTCCACCTCCCGCAGGTTATTCTCCAAGCTGGCCTTCAGATTTCTCAGAGCCCAGGTTGATTACCAAGGACTGGACAGTGCATCTCAGCAGCTCCTATCTCAGCAGACTGACAGGTGACCACTCTGGTGTTCTCTTCAATCTGCTGAGACCAGTACTTGTTGGCTCCTCTTGGTTCTTCTAAGCCACCTCATCATACTGGGCCCAGATGTCTGCCATGATCTTGCTGAGGTCCTGAGACTTGGGGGCATCCACCTCCATGCTCAGCCTGGAGCTGGCAATCTGGAGATGTAGGCCCTTTACTTCTTCCTCATGGTCTTCTTCATGAAGAGCAGCTCCTCCTTGACAGCCTCGATCTCTGTCTCCAGCTGTAGCTGTGATGTTGGTGTCATCAGTGACCTTGCAGAGCCCATGGATGTCACTCTCCACAGACTGGCACATGGCCAGCTCCGTCTTGTACTTGCCTCTGAAGTCATCAGCAGCCAGTCAGGCATTGTCAATCTGCAGAAGGATGCCAGCACTGTCCATGAAATTTTCAAAGATCTGAGCCCTCAATTCCTCAATGGAATTCAGGTAGAGGCCCCAGGTCAGGAGCCCAAATTTTACCGTCCAGTCTCTGACTCTGTTTCCAGGCTCCTCACTCTGTCCAGATATGACAAGCAGTCGTTCAGGGCCTGCATGGTCTCCTTCTTGCCCTGGATGCCCTCAATTTCTGCTAGACCCCTGGCCATCCTGCTGGCCAGGCCCTTGGACCCTCAGCCACCCTGGGAGCTAAAGAAGTGGGACACTGAGATCCGGGAGCCTGAGCTGCTGGCCCCTATACAGATATTGTCCACACTGCTGGCTGGCCAGACTGGTGGCTGGGCAACTGGACAGAGCCCAAGGATCAGTAGTTGGTGGAGAAGGTGGTGGAGCAGGTGGTCAAGCTCAAGTTGTCTGGGGAGGAAGGGGAGAGGCTGGGACTAAGGATATGCCACCTACCTACATTCTTAATGGAAGTAATTACTATGTTTCATTAGACATGAAGTGATTTTTTTCCCATTCAAGCTCATGCATCCCTAAATCCCATCCATGGGTCTGCCAGATTAAATAAATTTATAAGCTCTTTGAGATAAGTGGCAGGCATTCAATAAACATTGGAATTGAATTAAGGGTCTTTAAGAGAATTTCTCCCTATTCTTTTTTTATTCTAGTTTAAAAAACAAACAGCATATTCTTAAAGCCTTTTCAAATCTTACGATACTGGTGAATAAAATATTGAAAACAGTTTTAAACGACCTACGTTTACTGAGTACTTAATATGTGCCAGGCATTTTTCTAAGTGTTTTCCATCAATTTTTTCACTTTATCCTCACAACAGATGTCTTAGTAGTAACTATCATCCCTATATTATGGATGAGGTTAAGTAACTTTCAATGCCACACGATTAGTAAGTGTTAAAGTCATGATTTGAGCTGAGCCAGTCTAATTCAACCAGTTAATTATGCCATCTTCCGTGTATAATTCTGGAATTTGACTGAGAAATTAAATACCTGTTTTTCTCGGAATATAAGGATTTATAATTTTTCTAAACTAGTACTACTAAATGAATACACAAAGCTTACTTTTTATTGGCATGTGCAGGCTCCGAGAATCGAACCCAGGTCTCCGGCATCATAGGCGAGAATTCTATCACGAGCTACCCTTGCACCGCCCCAAAGCTTACTTTTGAAGCACTTGTTATGGCTGAAATTATGGCATAATGTAATCTTATGTAATTTGATGTGTTCTTATATAATACTATCAAAGCTAATTTGCATGTTTATCCCATTCAAAACATGTATCTTTGGTTTTGTATATTTTTTAAATTAGGAATAAAAAATGAAGAAAAAGTTTTACAGAAATTGATAAGCTGATCCTAAAATTCATATAGAAATGCAGGGGACCCAGAATAGTCAAAAAAATCTTAAAAAAGAACAAAGTTGGAGGAATTATAATGCCCAGTTTGAAAACCTCCTACACAGGCAGTGTGGTACTGCCGTAAGAACAGACATATAGAGCAATGGAATAGATTTAAGAGCCCAGGAGTAAACCCATACATATACAACTGATTTTTGACAAGGGTGTCAAGACAATTCAATGGGGAAAGAATGGTCTTTCAACAAATGGTGCTGCAATAGTTGGATATCCACATGCAAAGGAATGAATGTCGACCCCTGCCTAACACCATATCTTAAAATTAACTCAAAATGGACCTATGGCCTAAATGGAGGCACTTAAACTATAAAATTCTTAGAAGGAAATGCAGGTATAAATCTTGTGACCTTGGATGAGGCAACAGTTTCTTAAATAGATAAGAAAAGCACAAGCAACCAAATTAAAAATATATAAATTAGACTTTATTGAAATTAAAAACCTTTGTGCTTCAAAGGACAACATCAAGACATGGGTTCATGGAATGGGAGAAAATGTTTGCAAATCATATATCTGATATAGGACTTGGATTCAAATAAGTAAAGAACTCTTACTATCCAATAATATATAGACAAATAACCCAATCAAAAATAAGCAAAGAATTTGAATATTCATTTCTCTAAAGAAAATATCCAAGTGGGTAATAAGCACATGAAAAGATGTTCAAAGTCATTAGTAATTATAAAAATGAAACTCAAACCACAATAATATAATCAAAACCACTTCAAACACTAGGATGGCTAAAATAAAAAAGACAGATAATAGCAAGTGTTAATGATGATGCAGAAAAATTGGAACCCTCTTACATTGCTGGCAGATTACAAAATGGTGCAGTGACTTCGGAAAATAGTTTGGAAGTTTTTCATAAAGCTAAACATAGAATTGGTAGATGACCGGCAATTACAATCATTGGCATACACCCAATAGAAATGAAAACATATGTCCACACAGAATTGTCTATGTGAATATTCAAAGCAACATTATTCATAATAGCCAAAAAGTGGAAACAATTCAAATGTCTATAACTGATGAATGGATAAACAAAATGTGGTCTAGCCACCTAATGCAATATGATACAGCTATAAAAAGGAATGAAGTACTGATACATGCTACAATATTGATGAATTTTAAAAATATTTTACTCTGAGAAAGAAGCCAGACACAAACGGCTATATATTGTATGATTCTATTTCTATCAAATGTCCACAAAAGGCAAATCCATAGAGACACAATGTAGATTGGTAGTTGCCAGGACTGGGATGAGGGATAGGGGATGAACAACGCAGGGTGGAGACTGGCAAGTGATTATTAATGGTTATAGTGTTTCTAAATTGATGAAAATGTTCTGGAATTTTATAGTGGTAATAGTTGTACAAATCTTTGAATATATTAAAAACCACTGATTTGTACACATTAAAAGACTGAATTATATAGTAAGTGAACTATGTATTAGTAAAGATGTTACATTAAAAATATCCGCAATAAGATCCCACTTCTCCTAGGATGGCTACAATAAAAGATAGACATTAGAATTTCATATGTCTAATATGACATCCCCTAACCCACCTTAAATTTTGAAATTTTGAACTTTTGAACATCAGCTGACAAACAAGTGCTTTGAGAACTGACTGATACAATCTACTAGTTAATATCACAATCTTTGAATAATAGTTTATATCATATTGGATTTTATATTTCATTTCCCCTTATTTGGTAACGATAGGAAAACAGAAAAATGAAAGT
>PVIY010005635.1:0-93035 GCA_004026745.1 Myrmecophaga tridactyla | reverse complement strand
TCTTCTGTTGATATAGTAGATAAAAGGAGCATCAGACACAAGGTTTTCACATTCACAGAGTCTCATTGTGAAAGCTGTATCATTGTTCAATCATCATCAAGAAACATGGTTACTGGAACACAGCTCTACATTTTCAGGCAGTTCCCTCCAGCCTCTCCACTACATCTTGAACAACAAGGTGATATCTACTTAATGCGTAAGAATAACCTCCAGGATAACCTCTTGACTCTGTTTGGAATCTCTCAGCAATTGACAGTCTCATTTCACTCTTCCCCCTTTGGTCGAGAAGGTTCTCTCAATCCCTTGATGGTAATTCTCAGCTCATTCTAGGGTTTTTCTCAGTCCCTTGATGCTGAGTCTCAGTTCATTCCAGGATCTCTGTCTCATGTTGCCAGGAAGGTCCACACCCCTGGGAGTCATGTCCCATGCAGAGAGGGGGATGGTGGTGAGACTGCTCGTTGTGTTGGCTGGAGAGAGAGGCCACATCTGAGCAATCAAAGAGGCTCTCTTGTCGGTAACTCTTAGGCCTAAATTTTAAGTTAGACTTGACCTATCCTTTGTGGGGTTAAGTTTCATATGAACAAACCCCAAGACTGGGAGCTCAGCCTATAGCTTTGGTTGTCCACACTGCTTGTGAGAATATCAAGAATTCAACTTGGGGAAGTTGAATTTCTCCCTGCTCTCACCATTCCCCAAAGGGAGCTTGCAAATACTTTTCCACTCACTGATCAAATCACTCTGGGATTCATCGGGGCACAGGGTGAATATTTTTGATAGTGCTTGTTCTAGTTTGCTAGCTGCCAGAATGCAACACACCAGAGACAGACTGGCTTTCAACAAAGGGGATTTATTTAGTTAACGTATAGTTCTTCAGAGGAAAGGCAGCTAACTTTCAACTGAGGTTCTTTCTTAAGGCACAGGGCGATCTCTACTGGCCTTCTCTGCAGGCCTCTTGGTTCCAACAACTTTCCCCAGGGTGATTCCTTTCTGCATCTCCAAAGGCCTGGGCTGAGCTGTGAGTGGTGAGATGAAGTTTGCTGAGCTGCTTGGCTGTGCTATGTTGAGCTCTCTCATTTAAGCACTTGCCAATTAAGTCAAACATTATTCATTGCAGCAGGTACACCTCCTAGCCGACAGCAGATGTAATCAGCAACAGATGAGGTTCACCTGTCATTGGCTCATGTCCACAGCAACAGAACTAGGCACCTTTACCTGGCCAAGTTGACGCCTGAATCTAACTACCACAGTGCTTATCCTCTATATTTGCAGGAAGCAGACATCATGAAGGGAAAGACAAGGTGCCCACTTTATAAGGCTTCTTCTCAAATTAAGAATTTGTGTGTTAGGAGGGCTCCTTGACATCTGTGATAGCCATTGTGCCAATTTGAAACTATTATGTACCCCAGAAAAGCCATCTTTTTTTTTTTTTTTTTTGGGTGCATGGTCCGGGACTTGAACCCGGGTCTCCCACATGAAAGGTGGGCATTCTAACCACTAAACTACCCGTGCACCCGAAAAGCCATCTTTAAATCCTAATTCAATCTTTAAAAAAAAAATATTTTCATTGTAAAACCTTAACAAACAAACATACAAACATTCTTGGCATTCAAACATTCTATACATGGTGTACAATCAGTGGCTCACAGTGTCATCACATAGTTGTGTATTCTTCAGCATAATCATTTTTTTGAACATTTGCATTACTCCAGCAAAAGAAATAAAAAGGAAAAAACAAAAATCTCATACATACCCCTTACTCTTCCATCTCATTGACCACTAGTATTTCAATCTAATCAATTTATTTTAACTTATGTTCCCTACTGTAATGTTTTATCCATATTTTTTACTCATGTCCATACCCTAGATAAAAGGAACATCAGACACAAGGTTTTCACAATCACACAGTCACATTGTAAAAGCTGTATCATTATAAAATCATGGTTCAAGAAACATAGTTACTGGAACACAGCTCTACATTTCAGGTACTTCTCTCTAGCCACTTCAATATACCATAAACTAAAAAGGGGATATCTATGCAATGTGTAAGAATAACCTCCGGGATAACCTCTGAACTCTGAAATCTCTCAGCCACTGACACTTTATTTTGTCTCATTTCTCTCTTCCCCCTTTTGGTTGAGAAAGTTTTCTCAATCCCTTGATTCCAGGTCCTGGCTCATCCTAGGATTTCTGTTTCACATTGCCAGGGAGATTTACACCCCTGGGAGTCATGTCCCATGTAGTGGGGGAGGGCAGTGAGTTCACTTGCCAGGTTAGCTTAGAGAGAGAGAGAGGCCACATCTGAGCAACAATATAGGTTCTCTGGGGCTGATTGTTAGGCCTAATTTTAAGTAGGCTTAGCTTATCCTTTGCAGAGATAAGTTTCATAGGGGCAAACTGCAAGATTGAGGGCTCAGCCTATTGATTTGATTGTCTCCACTGCTTGTGAGAATATCAGAAATTATCCAAATGGGAAGTTGAATATTTCCCCCATTCTCCCCTTGGGACTTTGCAGATACTTCTTTATTCACTGTCCAAATCACTCTGAGGTTTATTGGGGCATCACATTTACCTGGACAAACCAACAAAATCTCATGACCTAGTCAAGATTCCATGCACTTATGGTATTCAATTAAAGTGACCATAGGAAATTAGGAAATTCACTACCCAAAATATAAATTTTGCACCAAATGAACATCTTTCCCTTTAGTGTCACACAGAAGTTGAAGTTTTAAAATATGGATAATATCCTCTTTTGCCCAGTCTTCTGATATACCTTAGTCCTATCCAGAAGAGCTTTATTCATATCTCTGCTAGATGTCTGATCAACTTTTTCAACTTTTTCAACAGTTCCTTTGTGGGGTATTATGGTGTCACATATATACCTGAAGTTTCTGGGAAAGACTTTGTTATATATAAACATGCCAGTATCTGATAATTTAGAATTAACAGTTACACCTCCTGAATACATATGACTTCTGTAAGAATTTACAATCTAGGACCCTGTTCTAGTCTGCTAGCTGCCAGAATGCAATATACCAGAAACAGAATGGCTTTTAAAAAGGGGAATTTAATGAGTTGCTAGTTTACAGTTCTAAGGCAGAGAAAATGTCCCAATTAAAACAAGTCTATAGAAATGTCCAATTAAGGCATCCAGGGAAAGATACCTTAGTTCAAGAAGGCTGATAAAGTTCAAGGTTTCTCTCTCAGGTGGAAGGGCACATGGTAAACACAGTCAGAGTTTCTTTCTCATTTGGAAAGGCACATGGTGAACACGGTCAGGGTTCCTCTCTCATCTGGAAGGGAACATGGCAAACACAGCATCATCTGCTAGCTTCTTCTCTTGGCTTCCTGTTTCATGAAGCTCCCCGGGAGGCATTTTTCTTCTTCATCTCCAAAGGTCGCTGGCTGGTGGACTCTGCTTCTCATGGCTATGTCGTTCTGTTCTGCTCTCTCTGAATCGCCCATTCTCCAAAATGTTTCCTCTTTTATAGGACTACAATAAACCAATCAAGATCCACCAAATGGGTGGAGACATGTCATCACCTAATCCAGTTTAACAACCACTCTTGATTAAATCACATCTTCAGGGAGATGATCTAATTACAGTTTCAAACATACAATGCTGAATAGGGATTAGAAGGAACAGCTGTCTTTACAAAATGGGATTAGTGTTAAAATACGGCTTTTGTAAGGGACACACATGTTTTAAAACCAGCACAGACCCTTTACAATATGCCCCAACCTGATATCCAATGCTCTCAACTTTAGTTAACCAAATTTTTACATTATACTTAGTCCATATGATTGAGGCATGATAATATTTGTCTTTTTGTTTCTGCAGATTTCTTTCAACGTACTGCTCTTGAGTTTCATTCATCTAGTGGCATGCCTCACAACTTCATTCCTTCTTGTGACTGCTCAGTAGTCCATTATATGTATACAGCATAGTTCCCCCTTCCATTCCTCATTCCTTGTATCCTTAGGCCACCTCCATCCATTGTGGATCATGAACATTGCCACCAGAGACACCAGAGTGCAAATGTCCATTTGTGTCCTTACACTCACCTCCTCCAGGTATATATGAGCAGTGGGGTTTCAGGATCATATGGCAAACCCACTCCTAGCCTCCTGTGGAACCACCACACTGCCCTCCCAGTGGCTATACCGCTCAGTTTCCCTTCCAATGGTGAATAGGTACATCTCTTTCTCTGCGTTTTCTCTAGCACTTGTTTCTCTCTATTCATTTTAAAATAGCTTTATTTACACATCATACAATCCAGCCTAAGTGTATAGACATGCCTTTGCCTCCATACTCTATCTGAAGACATTTCCTTTTCTTCCACAAAGAATCCATACCCCTTTCCCAATCCCTCACCTGTCGACATTTAGTTTTGACATAATGCTTTTGTTACATTCATTGGAAACATATTACAATGTCACTGTTGACTATAGACCCTAGCTTGCATTGATTATCCTTTTTCCCATATACTGTCTATTTTCAACACCCTGCAATACTGACATTCCTTTGTTCCTCCTCTTGCAAAAACATTTTTAATTTGTACATTTAATGACCATCATTGTTCACTCTAGGCATTCCTAAATTTTATTGTCTCAATCTTTATCATCTATCTTTCCTTCTGGTTTCATATGTGCCCCCAGCCCTTCACCCTCTATCATATATTCAGCTTCATTCAGTATACTTACATTATTGTGCTACAATCAGGTAGTATTGTGCTATCCATTTCTGAATTTTTGCAATCAGTCATGTTGCACAATCTTTATTCTTTCATCACCAATTACCCAATCTCTACCCTATTTCTATCTCCTGATAGCCTGTGTTCTTAACTGAAATTCTCCAAGTTCACCCATTAATGTTAGTTCATATCAGTGAGACCATACAGTATTTGTCCTTTTTTTCTGGCTAATTTCACTCAGCATAATGTCTTCAAGATCCACCCATGTTGTTACATGCTTCATGACTTTATTCTGTTTCACAGCTGTGTAATATTCCATTTTATGTATATACCACAGCTTATTTAGTCACTCTTCTGTTGATGGACATTTGGGCTGTTTCCATCTCCTGATTCAATCTTGTGGGTCCAGATCTATTGTTTAGAGTAGGAAACTTTGGTTTGTTGCCATGGAGATGTGACACATTTGGTTAGATTATTTCCATGGAGTTGCGACACACCCAATTATGGTTGTGGCCTTTTGATTAGGTGGAGATATGATACCGCCCATTCAAGGTGGGGCTTGATTAGTTTACTAGAGTCCTTTAAAAAGGGAAACATTTTGGAGGAACCTCAGATGTAGGCACTTAGAGAATAGTTGCTTCAGAGTTGACAGAGATATGTGTATTTGGAGATGCTTGGGGTGCCAACAGAGAGAGCAAATGCCGAGATGGGCAGAGCCAGCAGACATTGCCATGTGCCTTCCCATAAGATGTTAAGCAAGCCAGAATCTGGAAAGAGTCAAGCAAAGCCAAGAGATGAAGCTCAGCCCTGGAGAAGCCAAGTGAGGAACCCCCACAGGAAACAGGGGCTGAAAGTAACAGAGCCTGGGAGGAAGGAACTAACAGATTCCAGCCAGGTACCTTCTCAGCTGACAGAGGTATTCCATGTGGCATCAGCCTTTCTTGACTGAAGGTAACCCCATGTTGGTGTCTTAATTTGGACATTTTATTGGCCTTTGAGCTATAAATTTGTAATGTAATAAATTCATTTTTTAAAGCCATTCCATTTCTGGTATATTGTATTCCAGCAGCTCTAGCAAATGAATACAGCCATGAAGAAAGAGAGAGAGCCTGGGGATGCAGCCCACCTTCCTAGCAAATCTTAAATCATGAAGCTATTGGGTTTAGGTAAAAAATAGTATTCCATTCCCTCATCTCTCAAGATCTTCTGAAGTAGAGGTACCCCTGCCTGATTGAGTGGCCCTAGACTTAAAGGACCCCAGGCTGGAATGGAAGAGATTTTAGGAAAGAAGCATCTGTGGTGTGTATGGGGTAGAGTTGGTAAGAGCCTTTATATGTAGGCAATAGGGAAGGAAGTCACATTCCAAGAGGGGTGTTAACTTCTACCTGAGTTCCAGGTGAATCAGGAGGGGTTTGGTAAAAGAGTCAGAGGAGGCCTGGGTAGAAGGGATTAGATGTACAAATTACTAGATCTTGTCTTTCACTCATCCACTCTTTGGAAAGTATATATGAGACATGTTAGTAAGAACTACACAATTTTTTTGCCTTTCTGTGGAGAATGGAATAAAAAACGGTTTAGTTATTTAATAGCACAACCACCTCCTCGGAAATGTGGATCCTGATAAATAACAAGACTTCTCTCCCCCTCCCCTTTTCTTCCTGCTGAACCCCTAGATGGCTTACTTATGATGCCAGGTCATATGAAATGCTGAGAGCTAATTGTCCTACCCAATTGAAGAACGATTGAAAGTTCCTTTGGAAATCCAGGAGAGAAGAGGGGAGTGCCAAGAAGATATTGAAGGGATGTTTTTAGGCTGGGTTATATAAGATGAAATACCAGTAGAAGTTTCCCTGGGGTAAGCTATTTTGAGAAGCAGATGCTTAATGTTCAATTGGGATTTATTTGAATTGATGTAATGAAGACCCCTGTCTTCCACTGGCTTGCTTCAACCCTGAATCTTTGCTAGAGCTCATGGCTAGGCCTACATGGTGTAGGGGAGACACCATGTGCAAGGAAATGTGGCCAAAAGACAAAGACTATGAAAATGAGAGCATCTTGGGGTGACTTTGGATGTCCAAGGAATTTGGCATTGGGTGGTTGGAGTCAACTTAACTCTAAAAAGGAGTATGAACCTATGTGACATTAAGTTACATAAAAACAATTTTGATAAGGTGATAAGAGCAGAATCCAGGTATGAGTTCACTGCTGTGTGAATCAAGGCAAGAAAATACAGATGGTATTTGTGGATAATTCTTCTAAGTCATGAAAATTAGAATGTAATTTGGTTGGTGAATTGTGCTATAGATCTTGTATAAATTACATTGTGCTTAAAGCTGCAGGACACAGCAGATACTAAAAAACAGAAAAAAAAAAAAGAAAAAGTTGAATCCTTTCCAAAGCATTGTTTGGGTTTTGATATATAAAATTCTCACTCAGCAGACTACTAAGCTAGATTCCTTTCCCTTTAGAGTAGGTGAAGAATAGGTAGATTCTTCAATTCTACAATTGTGAAAAGATTTTTCAAAATAACATGAGACTCCAAGAATAAGGAGTACATGAGCAGGCTTAATCCCAAGGAATGCCATTTCCCATTTATGACTGTTTTCTGTTTTTTGGCCATAGATCAGTGTCAGAAATTGGAATCCTAGGGATATTTTCCTTCTTGAAATGCAATGCCAACAACAACTATGTACTTAAACTTAGGTTAGGTTAAAATTTTATGAGCTGACTTCATTAGTTAATGTGTCATTGGAAATGCCAAGTTGGAAATAAAAATGCTAATGGTAATGGCAAATGAACACTTAAATGTTTTCAAGAGTACATAATATATGAACTGGGAATAAAACAAAAGAAGAGGGTAAAGAGATGCTTAAAAAATATCCAAAACCTTTTTCAACTGTCTGTATGTGATTACTCCAGCAATGACTACTCTTATTTTGCCTCCTCTGATGCTTATACTTCTTTTCTCTAGGTCCTAAATATACAGACATAAAAATAATATAGGTAACTTGACATTTTCTCATTTTCATTAATTTGAATGCTTAATTGAATTATCGAGATACAGAGTATGGGTAATTAGTATATCTAGATTAAAGTTCTTTGCTATATAATCAGAAACCAGTTTAGGGGCATGCTCTCTGCTTTTCCAGCAAGGATATATACATACAGATTAATGACAGATTTTATATATGAGACCTCACTGTAAGACAAAAGTCATGCAAAGAAACTGCTGGAGGTGTTGGCTTTGAAATCTAAGGCTGTCCCCTTAACTTGTCTTAGTCATTAGGAAAATGCCTGTCTCAACCATATACCTTGTGGAGAGGGCTATTCTCCTGAAGGAGACCTCTGCTACTACAGAGGAGAAGCAATTCAAAGCAGGGATCACTTGGACCTCATCTTCAGAGGTCCTTGGCTCTTGCTCTCGGGAGCAGTAAATATATATTTAATGTATAATAAAAGCCAAGGTCTTGGGAATCATGAAAGGAAGCAATTCAAAGGTTAGAAATAGCACATTTGCTGTGTGTGTGTGTGTGTGTTTGCATGTGGTTTGAAAGAATCAAATAACTTTGGGAAAAGAAGAACTTTTACCATGACAGTGAACCTAATGAGAACTTTTGGAAAAAGAATGTGAACAAAGAAATATGAAAATAAAATGAACCTTCTGGAAATAACCTTTGTTCTGGGAAAGATGGAGATGGCTATGGTAACATAAGCTTAACATAGTATTCTTTTTTTTTTACCTTTTAAAATTGTATAATATAGCATATATACAAAGCAAAGAAAGAAAAAAAGCAATAGTTTTCAAAGCACTATTCAACAAGTAGTTACAGGGCAGATCCCAGAGTTTGTCATGGGTTACCATACCATCATCTCAGATTTTTCCTTCTAGCTGCTCGAGAATGTAGCAAGCTAGAAGGAATAAATATTTTTTTTATCATTACCATAGACTTTCTTTTTTCTTTTTTTGTGGAAAATAACATATATACAAAAAAAAAGCAATGAATTTCAAAGCACTGCACAACAATTACTTGTAGGACAGATTTCAGAGTTTGGTATGGGTTACAATTCCAAAATTTGAGGTTTTTACTTGTAGCTGCTCTAAGATATGGAGACTAAAATAAATATCAGTTTATCAATTCAACAGTCATATTTGTTTGTTAAACCCTACCTCCTCTGTATAACACCACTGTCACCTTTGATCTTTCTATCCCACTCTTCAGGGGTATTTAGGCTATGACCATTCTAACTTTTTCATGTTGGAAAGGTCTGTCATTTATGGGGTAAGAAGATTAAACTAGCTGATATTATGAAGAGGCTGGGCCCTCTAAATTTAAGGACTTATCTGGTCCAGGGACTCATCTGGAGGTTGTAGGTTCCTAGAAAGTTACCCTAATGCATGAACTCTTTGTGAAAACTTATATATTGCCCTAGGTGTTCTTTAGGACTGGCTAAAAAGGTTTTGGTTGGAGTTTGGCAAGTTTTGATAGATAGCAATGTCTAACTAAAGCTTGCATAAGGGTGACCTCCAGTGTAGCCTCTTGACTCTATTTGAACTCTCTTAGCCACAGATACTTTATTAGTTACACATCTTTTCTCCTTTTTGGTCAGGATGGACTTGTTGATCCCATGGTGCCAGGGCTAGACTCAACCTTGGGAGTCATCTCCCATGCCACCAGAGAGACTTCCTCCCCTGGATGTCATATCCCATATAGGGGGCACGGCAATGATTTCAATTGCAGAATTGGGCTTAAAGAGACTGACGCCACATCTGAGCAACAAAAGAGTTCCTCCAGAAGTAACTCTTAGGCATACCTTTAGGCAGTCTAAGCTTCTTGGCTACCTACATAAGCTTCAGAAGAATAAGCTTCAAGATCAAGGGCTTGGCCTATTGATTTGGGTGTCCTTAATATTTGACACAGTATCAGGGGATTCTCTGATAGTAAAGTTTAATAGTTCCATATTTTTTCTCCCATCCCTCAAGGGACTTTGCCAATACTTTTTGATTCTCTGCTTAATATATTCTAGGATGTATCCAGGCATTACATTAAGCCATACAGGATTAAAGGCCCTCATTCTTATTCTGGGCTCCCTATATTTCAGTTGTTAAAATGAGCTGTCCAGACAGGTTGAGTTAGATTATGTGCTATAGAAAATGTAGGTTCCAGACAAAATAAACCTTTTTTCCTTTGATCATAAAGAGTAGATGCAGTTCTAAAATATAAACAATGTCTTTCTGACTTCTGTGTTCTGAATTACCTTAATTCCAATCTGACCGGCTTCATTCTTATGTCTAAATACCAGGTTATACTTAACATAAAACAGCCTCTCAAGATCCAGAAACAGTAATTACCACTCTGGACTAAATGTGTCTGCTTTAAGAGATTACAATCTAGGCCCCTGTTTTCTTATAAGCATTTTCTCAAGGAGACCATACAGTATTTGTTTTCTCGTTTCTGGCTTATGTTGCCTCACCAAATGTCCCACAGGTTCATTCGCATCATCGCATGCCTCACAACTTCATTCCTTTTTATAGCAGTACAATATTCGATCATATGGTACATTATCATTTGCAATCTACTTCTCAATCAGTGCATCATTCGGCCACCTGCATTTATTAGGCATCATGGATAATGCCCAAAGCCCACAGTCCATCAGCACTCTCAACTTTAGATAATTTCATTGTTCCCAAGAGAAAGATAACTAATAAACACACACTCACGAAATCTAAACCTCCCCTTAACTCTTGTCCCTCCCCCCATTATTTACCCCTGCTGTTGCTGTGATACTGCTGATGTTTTCCTATTAAAAATATCCCATAGCATGCAATAGCAGTTTTCCCCCGCACCCTGGACTTAAATACTCTTTGTACACGAATCATACCTTTAAAGTAGTTCTGACAAGAAATTATTTATATTTCTAGTGTTAATCAGTGGGACACATAGGTCTGTATAACCCCTTTCAATCTTGTTCACCTTCAATATGGTGATATCACTTATGGACCCACTAGAAAACTGCCTTCACTTCTATCTATTCCCTTACATTTGAGTTCAGCCATATTAGGTAACCATTCACCCATCTCTAGCTTCTATGTATCTCTAAGTCCCCTATATTATATATTATAAGTCTCTAATTTTACCTTTACCATGGTCATAAAAGTGGAGTCATACAGTATCTATCCTTTGGTGTCTGGCTTATTTCACTCACCATTATGTCCTTAAGGATCATCCATCTTGTCATGTGCTTCAGGACATCATTTTGTCTTACTGCTGCATAATATTCCATAGTATGTATATACCACATTTTGTTGATCCACTCATCTATTGATGGGCATTTGGATTATTTCCATCTTTTGGTGATTGTGAATAATGCTGCTATGAACATCAATGTGAAAATGTCTGTTTGTGCCACTGCTTTCAGCTCTTCTGGGTATATACCAAGGAGTACTATTTCTGGGTCATAGGGCAACATGATATTTCATTTCCTAAGGAACTGACAAGCAATCTTCCATAGTGGCTGCACCATTATACACTCCCATTAGCAGTGCATAAGTGTCCCAATTTCTCCACATCCTCTCCAACATTTGTAGTTTCCTGTTTGTTTAATAGCAACCATTGTTATAGATGTGAGGTGGTAGCTCATTGTAGTCTTGATCTGCATTTCCCTTATAGCTAATGAAAATGAGCATCTCTTCATGTGCTTTTGAGCCATCTGTATTTGCTCTTCAGTAAAATGCCTATTCATATCTTTGGCCCACTTTATAATTGGGTTTTTTGTTCTTTTGCTGTTGAATTTTATGATTTCTTTGTATATATAGGAAATCAAACCTTTGTCCGATATGTGATTTCTGAATACTTTCTCCCATTGAGTTGGCTGCCTCTTCACCTTTTTGACAAAGTCATTTGAGGTGCATAAGCATTTGATTTGCCAGGGAGACTTTCAAACCTGGATGTCATGTTGATGATTTCATTTGCAGAGTTGGGCTGAGAGAGAGAGAGAGAGCTGCCACATCTGAGTGACAAGAGAGGTCTTCCAGAAGTAGCTCTTAGGCATACCAATAGGTAGGCTAAGCTTCTATGCTACATGCATAAGGTTCACAAGAGCAAGCCTCAAGATCAAGTGGTTGGCCTATAGATTTGGGTGGTCCTAATGTTTGACACAGTTTCAGAGGTTTCATCGGTGGTAAACTTTAATAGTTCAATATATTTTCTCCCATCCCTCAAGGGACTTTGCTTATACTTTTAAATTATCTGCTTAATATACTCTGGGATGTATCCAGACATTATGTTAAGCCACACAGGATTAAAGGCCCTTGTTATTATTCTAGTTACCCTGTATTTGGGTTGTTAAATGATTGATCCAGACAAGTTAAGTTAAGTTAGATTATGTGCTATGGAAAATTTAGGTTCTGGATGAAATAAACTTTTAGTCTCATAGAATAAGCAAAGTTCTAAAATACAGACATTGTCTTCCTTACTCCCTGTACTCTGAATTATCTTAATCTCAACCAATTGGCTTCATTCTTATTTCTAAATTTCAGGTTATACTTATATAACACAGCCTCTCAAAGTCCAGAAATAACATTGACCAATCCAGATGGAATGTGGCTAGTATAAGACCTTACAATCTAGGCCCCAATTTTCTTATAAGTAGTTTCTAAAGGAGACCATACAATATTTGCTCCTTAATTTTTGGTTTATTTTGCCTCAAATATCCCACAGGTTCATTCACAATGTTGTGTGTCTCACAACCTTGTTCTTTTTGTAGCAGCACAATATTTAATATGTTTATACCGTTGTTTGCCATTCTACTTTAGTCAGTGCATCCTTCAGCCACCTCCATACATTGGACATCACGTATAATGCCCAAAGTCAACAGTCCATCAACCCTCTCAATTTTAGATAATTTCATTGTTCCCAAGGGTTACACACCCTCACCAAGTAGAAAAATAGAAAATCCAAAGCTCCTCTTAACTCTTGTCCCTCCCCCCATCATTTGCCCCGGTATTGCTGTGGTACTGTTGCTGTTTTCCTGTTAAACATAGTCTATATCATGCAAAAGCAGTTTTCCCCCATGCCCTGAAATTATACACTCTTTATACAAAATTCATACCTGAGCAGTAGTTCATGCAAGAACTTATTTATATTTGTAATGTTAACCAGTGGGACACATGTCTATACAACCCCTTTCTATCATGTTCACCTTTAATATGGTAATATTACTTATAGACCCACTAGTGAACTATCTTCACTGTCTGGCAAATTTCACTCAGCATTATGTCCTCAAGGTTCATCCATCTTGTCACATGGTTTAGGACATCATTTTGTCTTTCTGCTGCATACTGTTCTGCATATATGACATTTTGTTAATCCACTCATCTGTTGATGGGCACTTGGATTGTTTCTATCTTTTGGTGATTGTGAGTAATGCTGCTGTGAACATCAGTATGCTAATGTCTATTTGTGTCACTGCTTTTAGCTTTTCTGGGTATATACTGAGTAGTGGTATTGCTGGGTCATAGGGCAACTTGATATTTATATATTCTGAGGAACTGCCATACTGTTTTCCATAGCGGCTGTACCATTATAAGTGTCCCAATTTCTCCACATCTCCAACATTTGCGATTTGTAATTTAATAGCAGCAATACTTATAGGTATGAGGCAGTATCTTAATTGTAGTCTTGATCTGCATTTCCTTTATAGCTAATGAAAATGAGCATCTCTTCATGTGCTTTTGAGCCATCTGTATTTGCTCTTCAGAAAAATGCCTGTTCATATCTTTAGCCCATTTTATAAGGGGTTCTTTGTTCTTTTGTTACTGAGTTGCATGATTTCTTTGTGTATACAGGATCTCAAACCTTTGTCCGATATGTGATTTTTATTTTTCTGGCTATTGAGATCCAATTTTCTAATGACCATTTATTGAAAAGACTATTTCATTCCAATTCAGTGGATTTGGAGGCCTTGTCAAAAATCAGTTTACCATAGATTTGGTGGTCTACTTTTGCACTCTAGATTCTATTCAATTGGTCAGTACTTCTAGCTTCATGCCAGTACTATGCTGTTTTGACCACTGTGGCTTTATTATAAGTTTTAAAATCAGGGAGTGTTAAACTTCCCACTTTATTCTTCTTTTTAAGGACACTTTTAGCTATTCAGGGACTCTTTCTCTTCCAGATGAATTTGGTAACTAGCTTTCCCTAGTCTTCAAAGTTGGTTGTTGTAATTTTGATTGGTAGATCAGTTTTGGTAAAATTGTCATTTTAACTACACTTAACCTTTCTACCCTGCTCCCCACCTATTTAAATCTTCTTTGATTTCTTTTAGCACTGCTATGTAGTTCTCTGTGTACAAGTCCTTTACATCCTTAGTTAAGTTCATTCCTAAATACTTGATTCTTTTAGTTGCTATTTTGAATGAAATTTTTTCCTTAATTGACCCCTTGATTAGGTCATTGCATGTGAATAGAAACATTACTGAATTTTGCACATTAATTTTATATCCTGCCACTTTCAGGAATTTGTTTATTAGCTCAAGTAATTTTATTGTAAATTTCTTAGGATTTTCCAAGTATAGTATCATGTCATCTGCAAATGATGAAGGTTTTATTTTTTCTTTTCCAGTTTGGATGCTTTTTATTTCTTTGTCTTGCCTGATTGCTCTCGCTAGAACTTCTAGCACAATATTGAATAATAGTGGTGATGGAAGGGATACTTGTCTTGTTTCCGATCTTAGGGGGAAAGCTTTCAGCCTCTCACCATAGAGTGTGATGCTGGCTATGGGTTTTGCATATATGCCTTTTATCATATTGAGGTAGTTACCTTTGATTCCTACCTTTTGAAGGGTTTTTATCAGAAAAGAATGTTCAATTTTGTCAAATCCTTTTTCAGCATCAATTGAGATGATTGTGTGATTTTTTTCCATTTCAAATTCTTATGTGCTGTCAATTGAGATGATCGTATGATTTTTTTCCATTTCGAATTGTTAATGTGCTGTATTACATTAACTGATTTTCTTGTGTTGAGCCATCCTTGCATTCCTGGTATAAACCCCATTTGGTCATGGTGTGTAATTTTAATATGCTGTTGGATTTAATTTACTAGTATTTTGTTGAGAATTTTTGTTTCTGTGTTCATTAGGGAGATTGGTCTGGAGTTTTCCTTTCTTGTAGCATCTTTACCAAGTTTTGATATTAAAGTGTTGTTAGCTAATTGTTTTTGCTGGCATCACTTAATATCACCTACTTGCCAAACTCACTGGATACTGCTTTGTACCCATTTTTCTTTTTTTCTATGCTTGCCCCTGGTGAAAATGTGGAAGTTATTTTTCCTTGACAATAATCTCTCTTGGCTATCATTATACCTTTCATATTATCTGTATTTCCTTAGTCACTTTCACAGTGTCTTTTATTCATAGGATTTACTAAAACTACTATTGTCCTCAAGGACCCATTTTTGAATTCTTCCCCTAACATTCTAATTTCTTTCCTTGAGCAGTTTTATCTATGCCCAGGGATTCAGCTTATCATTGTCAAAGTTCATTATTAGAGACAACAGATTATTCCAAATTGATTTACTTAAAAGGCATTTACTGAGAGAGATATATGTAACTTTCGAAATCATTAAGAGACTGATAAAACAGATTCTAAGCCGAGATTTCAGGGAAAAAATTCAGCACCTGGATTGCCATGGGAGCTGTGCTCTGAATTGATGAGTAGGCTGCCAACGAGGGAGCTGCAAGGATATCTATTGACTCCAGATCTTCCTGCCTTTGTTGTTATCTGTCCAAGCAGAATCGATGCTCCACATCTAGTCTCTTCCTGGCAAAAACTGTTCTGGATCACGGTCTCTCAAGAGTGTATTTTATTAAGAATTAAGAATGTAAATCACACTTATGTACCCTATGTTTTTTTTTTTTATTAATTCAATGCTAGGAAAAGGGGATTTACACTATGCCACACTATCAAAATGAGAATTGACCCCAAATCTATCTAAGTTGCTCAAGAGATACTTCTTTGCTCCAGACTTCATACAGATGACTCATTTGAACATCCTAGAGTCTTTTTAAACTTCCCAAGCTCAATGCCAAAATCAACATAGCCACCAAGAACCATGTGATGTTTAGAGCCCAAGTTGGTGGGCCTGATATCCACACCCAGTGATCAGGACAAACATATTGAAAACAGTTTTGATTCCCCCATCTCCACTTTGAGCACCACACTCACGTAATCTTGATGCAGGAACATGTTTTGTGTGCACTGAAGAATGTATGGTAGATCTGATGCTCTTCTTCCCCATCAACATTGCTCCAGTTCAGGCTCAATTCCCTTTTGCCTATACATAGCTAAAGCCTGGTCATTCTCTCTGTTCCTCTCCTCACCTTTAGTATACATACCCAGTGCTGGAAGAACGTGATTGCCAATGTGGAAATCTGATCAACAATCCCTCATCCTTCAAATTTAACCAAATTCTCCTCGCTCTGAATTCTTGATTCTAGAATGAAATAAAATTCTAAAATAAAAACAAAGCTTCTGGCAATCATTAGGACACCCTGACCACATATTCTTTTACAGGCCCATCTGGATAAGAGCATTCTGGGGTTCCCCTTTTACTTTACTTTAACCTGCCTCCTTCCCCAACAATGTTAATGACAACAAAGAGCCAGTTTAGGTGCAGAAGGCACATTTACCCCCCACCCTCCACATCACATGGAGGCCATAACATTCTGTGAGAACACTGATAGAGCCTCCCTATTCCCCCTTCTCCTATACTCTCCACGAACTGGAAAAGAAGACTGATGGAGGTCAATGGAGGCCTCTGTGCAACTGGAAGATTTTATGTCCACTCTTCTGTCATGTGCATTTAGAGCAATTTCTCCCTTCTTTGGATCCCATGTCATCACTACCAATATAAAAATCATGGCAAACTCAGCAACAAGCAGTGTCCCATTATTTATTTCAGAGACATCCTGAAGGCTGCCTTGACCTTAAATACCTCCTTCACAATTACCTACTTCACATGAAGCTTTGCAGTTACACAACTCGTCCACTAGCATCACCTGTGTAATCCTCATAAAAATGTAATTGGTTGGTGGTGTAATTTTTAAAAAAACAGGATAAAAGAGGCACAGGATGGCTGAGTGACTTGCTAAGATACCACAGTAAGAACAGATCATTTTCTCTAAGTCTGGAATCATCTCTACAATATCAAATAGACAGTAGAAATAGCAACAAATAGCACATTTGGAAATAAATATATAAGGAAAGTTTTCATGACACTTTAAAGAAAAAACTGAAAATGAAAATCTTCCCCTGAGAATAGGACATCAATGTCAAATACATAGCATAGGTTTTATATATTCACATTATTCAAGTAATTCCTGGGTTATAGAATGATTCAAGACATGGTAGTTAATAGACTGAAAATAATTTTGTAAAAATACATATCTGTATTTGCGTGTGTATCTACATGCTTTAGAAGCTTGTGCCATTTCATAGTAACCCAGACTACATGGTGAACCCTGTTACTTTTTAATCACCTTATACGTGGCTTCTTAGTCAATTCTAATCAGAAAGGCTATTTAACTAATAAAGCACTTTATTAGTTAAAATAATTTATCTGTAAAGGAGTAAAAATTACAGATAATTTGAATATGTTTATAAGAATAATTCTTTTTCCTGCTAATATCAAGACTTATTTATCACATGTAGCAGGAAGCCTGCTTTTATTTAAGAACAGAATTCTATATTCATTGCATGCAAACAGTCTAAATACTTTAAAACTATTCCCATTACTTTATGGAAATGGCTAGCATTTCCCTTGAATTACTAAGAATTTCCTTAGATTTAGAAAGTGTGGAATCACTTCACTTATAAATCTGAGTCTATACTGTCTCATGCTGCAGTTTTTACCCCAGGATCTTTCCCTTCACAAGAAGGGAAATACAGATAGTGGAAATAGAGGTAGAAGTTGTTGGCTTCAAGCATAATAAACCACTATGTATGCTTTCAAGCAAAAAGAATGAGCATTCCCTTCATTTGGCTTCAGTGAGTAAAGGAAGCAAAGGTACAAGAAGGGTATGAAATCACAAGAAATACCTCTTCTCAGTGGGAAACACAATGTATGTAGAATGATCAGGAAGAAAAGTTTAGTGGCCTCAATTACCCAGCTGATATTCAACATTTCATTTCTCTCTCATTTTGATTTCAAACATTTGCTTGAGAAGTGATTTCAGGAAGCACAGGGCACTTTTGGGGCAGTGAAACAATTTTGTATGTTATTGTAATGATGGATACATGAAATGATGCATTTGTGAAAAACCCATAGAAGTATATAACACAAAGAGTTAACCTAAAGTAACCCATGTATTTAATTAACAATAATAATATGTATCAATATTGGGCCAGGAATTTTTACAAATGTATCACACTAATGGAAAATGTCATAAAAGGAGAAATCTCCTGTAGGTGTGGGGGAGAGTGAGTACATGGAGAGTACTTTCTGTGCCATTTTTTGTAAACTGAAGTGCTCTAAGAAACAAGTTGTATTTTAAAAACTCAAAAAAAAATTTTCTCCAAGAAATTTATGTTTCTTTTGGAATGTTCCCATATGCATTTATTGATAGCATCTCTGAAGGGCAGAATCAATGCTGTTTTTGTCTTGTGTTCTAGATGATGAGGGGCATGGGACAGCCAGAAGTCAGGTGCAAGTGAATGTGTCTGCATGGCCTCAAAATGTCAGGATGGTATGGATACTGAAATAAAACATAAAACATTTTATTTTAACATCAGATATTTGATACTCTTCCTTAAGAGGGTCCAAGGAGGATTTGATGTATCTCAGTGAAAGCCTGGTTTTATTGTATTGTAACTGTGGTTACAATAAAACCATCTTTATATATTCAAGTGGAAATGAGTAAAAAGGAAATTCATCTTTTACTGGTTCTCTCTCATATTCTCTTAAGACTTAAGCTCATTCATCACATCCTATTATGACTTCTTTTCAGAATTCATTCTATATTAGCATCTTCAAAATACCATTTTTGAAATTCTGAAATGTCTGGCATATTAATGAATATAAACCAACAATGGCTAATAACATGTAATAAATTCATGCTATCTGCCATGCACTTTGTAGATGCTTTTCATACATTATCTCTTTTGAACTTCAATCTAAACAAAGAAGCCAAGAGACAATGACTAAGATTTCTTGACCACTGTTTTCCACATTATTTATATATATGTTTATGAATGTGTATAATATAAATATATGAATGTATGAGCTCTTGTCAGTCAGTGTAAGGTAATGAAAAATAAATAGACTTTGCCAAGAGCCACTGGAACCAATAGAGCCTGTTCTAGTTTGCTAGCTGCCGGAATGCAATATGCCAGAAATGGAATGGCTTTTAAAGGGGGGAATTTAATGAGTTGCTAGTTTACAGTTCTAAGGCCAAGAAAATGTTCCAATTAAAACAAGTCTATAGAAATGTCCAATTTAAGGCATCCATCCAGGGTAAGATACCTTGGTTCTAGAAGGCCAATGAAATTCAGGGTTTCTCTCTCAAGTAAGAAGGCACATGGCGAACACAGTCAGGGCTTCTCTCTTGGCTGGAAGGGCACATGGTGAATAGGCGTCATCTGCTAGCTTTCTCTCCTGTCTTCCGGTTTCATGAAGCTCCCCGGGAGGCGTTTTCCTTCTTCATCTCCAAAGGTCCCTGGCTGGTGGACTCTCTGCTTCATGGTGCTACAGCATTTTCTGCTCTCTCTGAATCTCAACAATGGGGATTGATTGATCTCTGGGGACTTTCTCATGGGGGTTCAAGAGAGTTCTGGTTAGGAAGAAAATGGCTGGAGATATGTTACCCATCACAATTGATCATATTTATATTTATTTGAAAGGTATATCATGAATATTCCAAAGGTGTTGTAAGCACTTTAAGATTAGAAATAGTATTTGACTATAGTAACACTAACTAACATTTATTGAGTGCTTACCCTTAGCTAGGCAGACCTATGCTCAGTGTTTATCATACATGTAATGGTATGCAATGGTATTTTATCTTGTAATGCTATAAGATATGTATGCTCTTTTAATGCTATTTTACATGCATGCAATGCTATGAGATACTTACGTCTTAATTTTTTTTTTGTAGTAAAATCTGTCATCCTTTTTATGCTTCAGCTCAACTCATAGATATTGGATATCTATTAAGTGCCAGGCACTGTTTTGCTTGCTGTGGGGATATCTAGTAATGCATTAAGACAGTAACATTCTTTAGGGCAAATTTTTATTAATAAAATGATTTTTGGCCTAAAACAAATCTGAATTCATTAAACATAAAAATAATTAAAACATTTTTTTTAAGAATGTGGAAAAAAGTTTTCTCTGTTTGAAAAGAGAATTTGTAGTAGTTATATTTTGAAATTTTTACTAAAATTTGATAAAATATGTTTATAGTGGCTTAATATAAAACAAGCGCTAAAGGGAAACTATGACTTGAGACATGTTTGGTTAGCTGATGGAATGAGAGATTCCTTATAATAATGAATAAAGTAAAGGTAAGTGAGAAACAAGAAATAGAACATTGCAATTTATAATGATAAAAGTAGCACTTATACATTATATTTATATTCTTTTGTTTAAAAACATACCCTCTTTTAAAGAAACATGAAACAGGGCATGTCATGGTACATACCACGGTGTCGACCTGACCAACGGCTTCAAAGGAAAAGTCCACACCACCCCTGCTCATTTCCTTCAGCACCTCATGGATAGGTTTCTGGAAGTCCTGAGGGCTGATGCACTCAGTGGCCCCCAGCTCTTTGGCTTTTGCAAATTTGCCCCTGTTGATATCTACCCCAGTGATCCTGGCTGCTCCAGCTGTCTTACAGCCAATGATGGCAGCCAGTCCGACTCCTCCAAGGCCAAACACAGCACAGGTGGAACCTGGGGTGACGTGCGTTTTCAGAAAAAACAAAAATGGATAAAGCAATGATTGGTAGCAACAGTCTATGCTGTGTCAACTATTGACCTTTATCAGGAATTACTTGTACTCTTTCATCCAACCTGCTGTGAAAATGTCTATTTTTTTTTCAGGTGCTTCAAGTTTAAGTTGAGTAGGCTGAACTAAACCTGAATTCCTGAACTTTGCTGCAAAGTAGTCTCACCTAGGGAACTTTACAAATCCCAAATATGCATGCCATAATACATACTAGTTAAATTAATATCTTTGCAGGTAGGCATCCCAGTTTGGATGATCTTTGAGCTCTGAATGACCAGCTCCAACTTGGGGAGGCTCTCAGTAGCTCAAATCCTGTGATATTCAGCTTCATTTTACCATATATGTACAGACAGGCAATTGAAATAATGAGTGAAAAGGAGACTGAAGAATTCCAGTCAGTTCCTCAAAACTAAACTTTTTGGCTCATTAACTTTCAGTAGGCCGTTCTATTAAAATGTGAACAGAAATGAACTGTTAAATATAGTGGATTTATTCTTAGCTTGAAGTAAATCTAAAAACCGGGGATCTTCAACAGGTAATTTAAGATAATACCACTTGAGATCTATGTGATTTTAGGGTTTTTTCCCTAGGTTTAAAAAGTACACTAATGAGCAAACATGCAGTGAAAAGTTGGTCTACCTTTTAAAAATACATAATAGCTCTAACTAGATGACCTTATGGCAGGGAGGGGGACACAGCCTGATTTTTATGGATCTGAGAGTCCCAAACAAAAATGTGTGAATGTGGAAAACAACATAAATTTGTGTTATTTATACTATGAATACTTATCTTTTATTGCATCTAGATTTCTTCTGGGGCTTTATAAACTTTGTCTTATTCAATCCTTAGTTAATTAAATCTTAAGTATTCTCATAGTAAATATTAATATATAATTTAATTGCCAAACAGAGCATCATAATGAAGATCTGATATTATATAATAGTTTGTGTTACAATAATATGAGCGTGTTTGTTCGTTTTGTATGCTATATGGTGGGGTCACATTTTGTTATTTTTACAAGTGAGTATCCTATTATTGCAGCACCATTTGTTGAATTTGTTTGTTTGTTTTATTTATTTGTTTGTTTTTTGGGAAGTACATGGTCCGGGAATCGAACCAGGTCTCCTGCAGGGCAGGTGAGAATTCTGCCACTGAACTACCGTTGCACCCCCGTATGAATGTTTTTATACCCATGATTTACAAAATTTCTTGGCCTTTAAGAAAGACTGCTATCTTTACTATGGGCGAATGCTTATTTTTCGTTTATTATTTTAATCAGTTTTAATTATTTTCAAGGAAAGCTAATAATAATGGGTCAAAGAGGAGGAATTTGAGAAATTTCTCCTAATACTTCAAGCATTCCTGAGGTAGGGAATTTTGGTAAATCAAAATTTATCCTGATTTAAATAGATTCTACTGGTTAAGTTAATTTATGAATTGTCTATTTTTCTCCTAGAGTGGAGGGAGCGTGGATGAAAAGTAAGTATGCTAATTTATTATTTCTATTTTCTTTAAAAGATTATAGTAAAATTTCAAGCACAATCCAGACCACTTATTTTTTCTGGTCGTGGGTCAATAAAATATTTGTTAAGGGTCTACTGACTAAAGAGAAATTTTTTTGGAATAATTATATTAAATATGGAATAATTTTGTTAAAATTAAACATAATTTAATCTTTAATCATCCATGCTACTCTTTCTACATGATCAAACTAATAACGGACTATTACATTTCATGTGGTACACTTTATATGGAAATGATAGCATGGGAATTTTCTAGTATATTCACCCCTTACCTCTAAATTCATCTATATTATTACACAGTAAAGTTAAGAGAAAATAAATATTAAAATTAAAATATTTAGTTGATAATTTATAACCAGACTTTTTTTTTGGTTTGGTTAAAGGTAATAAAGCCGACATTGTTCTGCCAGGCCTCCTCCATCTGGTCTATTTCATTAGTTCCATGTTCAGGAAGGGAGGCCACATATTATGTTCTTCAAAATAAGAGATAAACATATATTTCCAATGTTTGAAAAGATCCTTAAAACCTGTTTTCAAGGCTGCTGTTTTCTCTTCTCACATAGGAAGAGAAAAATGTGAACGGTCTCCACTGCTGGACATAAGCGGTATCATGTTGATTCAGCCATAGCTGCACAGCATCACCCTGTTAACTCAGTGAATCACAATTGCCATTTACTAACCCAGAGTTTTGGGATACAGACATATCTTTTCTCCTCAACTCATGTATTTTTCCCTTTTCCCATTTGTAGTTTTATTTTGTGCCCTGAAAGAAGGCAGTGTTCAAGAATTCTAAAATGGAAGTTCTTAGAGTGTGAACCCCAGGACAGCCATGTTCTAATCTGATCCAATTTTGTGAGGGAGTCATTTCTTTTATTCCTGATTCAATATTGTAGGGTGGACATTTTTGATTGATCATCTCTGCAGAAATGTGATGTGCCCAATTTTGGGTGTGACCTTTTGATTAGGTGGAGATGTGACTCCACCCATTCAACGTGGGTCTTGAATGGTTTACTGGGGTCCTTTAAACGGAGGAACATTTTGTAAAAGACTCAGATGCATACACTTAGAGAACAGTTGCTTCAGAGCCGGCAGAAACATTTGGTGATACTTGGAGTGCCGACACTGGCAGAGCCCAGCAGATGTCATTATCATTATGTGCCTTACCATGAGATACCAAGCAAGCCAGAACCCACAGTTGTGTCCTGGAGAAACAAAGTGAAGGCACACAGAGGCTTAGAGAAGAAACCACTGACATTAGAAGCTGGAAGCAATGGAACTGGGGACAAGGACCAGCGGATGTCAGCCACATGCCTTCTTGCCGATAGAGATGTTCTGGACAGCATCAGCCTTTCTTGAATGAAGGTAACTTCTTGGTGGTGCCTTAATTTGGACATTTTTGCGGCCTTAGAACTATAAACTTGTAATGTAATAAATTCCCTTTATAATAGCCATTCCATTTCTGGTATATTGCATTCCAACAGCTTTAACAAACTAATACATATGGGTTGAATACATTTTTCTAGGCTGTTGTGGCAATCTCAGCATCATTTCAGACTATTTAATGGGAAAGTACAATTCAGCAGGAGAAAAACATTACTTTCAAAATGCTCCCATCTAGAAAGCAACCTGAAAACTCCATGAATATTGTTCTTGCTAAGGTCACCAGTAATAATACCTTATAGCCAAACTCAGTAAATTCATTTTTTTTCCTTCTCCTCCTTACAACATTTGCCCCTGGTGATGATGGTTCTATCTTGAAGGTCATTAATAGATGATGTTTTAGTGTTCTAGACCAGGATAAGGTGGCTTCATAGGTGAATTCTACCAATAAGTCCAAGAAGAATTAACACTAATCTTGCACAAACTTTAAAAAAAGATGAAGAAAGGTGACACTACCTAACTCATTCTATGAAGCCAAAATCACCCAATACTAAAACCAGGTAAGGATCCTAGAAGAAAAGAAAATTGTAGACCAATTTCATTAATAAATATAGGTGCAAAAATTCCTCAAGAAAATACTTGCAAATTGAATCCAACAATGTATTAAAACAATTATACACCATGATCAAGTAGGTTTTATCCCAGGTGTTCAAAGGTGTGTTCAACACAAGGAATTCAATTAATGTAATATACCTCATTACAATTTGAAGGCGGAAAACTACATGATCATCTTGATTGATACAAAAAAGGCATTTGACAATGTCCTTTTTTGAAGAAAATAATTTGAAAGGGAGGAATAGAATGAAACTTCCTTAACATGATAAAGAGAAAACATGAAAAACCCACTGCTAATATTATACTCAGTGGTGAAAGGCTGAAAGCTTTCTCTCTAAGATCTGGAACAAGACAAGGATGCCCACTGTCACCACTGCTATTCAACATAATGCTAGAAGTTCTAGCTAGAATAGTTAGCCAAGAAAAAGAAATAAAAGGCACCCAAATTGGAAAGGAAGAAGTAAAATTTTCACTATTTTCAGATGAGATGATCTTATATACAGAAAGTCCTGAAAGCTGCTAAACTAATATAAGATCAGAAAACTGGCAGAGTACAAGATCAACAATAAAAAATCAGTAGTGTTTCTATACACAGGTAGGGGCAATCTGAGAAGGGAATGAAGTAAAGATTTCATCTATAATAGCAATTAAAAGAATAAAATATTTAGGAATAAATTTAACTAAGGCTGTAAAGGACCTGTACACAGAAAATTACAAAACATTGCTAAAAGAAACCAAAGAGGACTTAAATAAATGGAAGAACTTTCTGTGTTCATGGATTGGTATATGAGATATCATTAAGGAATCAATGCTACCGAAATTGATTTGCTCATTCAATGCCATCCCAATCAAAATTCCAGTGGCCTGCTTTGCAGAAATGAAAATCCAATTATCAATGGATTGGAAATTTAAGGGGCCCCAAATAGCCATAAACATCTTGAAAAAGAAGAATGGAGTTGGAGGAATCATGCGTTCTTTCTTTAAAGCATATTACAAAGCTACCAGTAGTCAAAACAGCATGGTACTGGCATACAGATATGTATTTTCGGAATTGAACTAAGAGTTCAAAATGCAACTTCACATACACGGTCAACTGATTTTTCACAAGGCTGCCAAGTCCACTCAACTGGGACAGCAGATTGTCTTCAACAAATGGTGCTTGGAGAATGGATATCCATATCCAAAAGAATGAATGAGGACCCTTTTCTCACACATTATACAAAAATCAACTCAAAATGGAGCAAAGCCTAAAAATAAGAGCAGGACCATAAAATCCTAGAAGAAAATATAGGGAATCATGTTGAAGATTTTGTGGTACACAGTAGTTTCATAGACTTTACATGCAAAATAGAAGCAATGAAAGAAAAAAATAGATAAATGGGACCTCCTCAAAATTAAAGAACTTTTGTGTTTTAAAGGATTTTGTCAAGAAACTGAACAGGCAGCTTAATCAATGGCAGAAATATTTGGAAAACACATATCCAATAAGGGTTTAATATCCAGAATATAAAAGAATTTATGCAACTCAACATTAAACAAATCCAATTTGTTTAATTGGACAAATAATACAATTAAAAATGTTCAAAAGATTTGACTGTACATTTTTCCAAAGAGGAAATCAAATGACTAAAAGCATATGAAAAGTTGCTCAACATCTCTAGCTATTAGGGAACTGCAAATCAAAACTAAAATGATATATTATTTCACACCTCTAGGCCACTATTAAAGCAACAGAAAACTACATGTGTTGGAGAGCATGAAGACAAATAGGAACTCTCATTTACTGCTGCTGGGAATATAAAATGGTGCAGTAACTGTTGAAGTTTGGAATTTCTTCAGGAAGTTAAGTAGAGAATTACCATATTATCTGGCAATTCCACTGCTAGGTATATACTTAGAGAAATTGAAAGCAGGAACACAAACAGACATTTGCACACTAATGTTCCTAGTGGCATTATTCACAGTTGCTAAAAGATGAAAGCAACCCAAGTGTCCATCAACTGATGAATAGATTATCAAAATGTGGTATATACATTTTAAAACTTAAACTTCTGTGTAAGACTAAAGGGAGAGATGTTTATTTGGTGCAAAACTTATATTTTGTATAGTGCATTTCCTAATTTACCTTGTCTGATCAATTTAGTTTAATACCATAAGTACATGGAATCTTGAATAGGGCAAGAGATTTCGTTGATTTGTCCAGGATACTATGATGCCCCGATAAATCCAAGAGTGATTTGGACAGTGAATAAAGAAGTATTTGCAAAGTCCCCTTGGGGGGCTGGGGAGAAAGGAGGAAATATTCAACTTCCCCATTTAGAGAATTTCTGATATTCTCACAAGCAATGGGGAAACCAATTCAGTAAGCCAAACCCTCGACCTTGGGGTTCACCCTATGAAACTTATTTCTACAAAGGATAAGCTAAGCCTGCTTAAAATTACGCCTAAGAGACACCTGAGAGAACCTCTTTTGTTGCTCAAATATGGCTTCTTTCTCTAAGCCAACTCAGCAGGTGAACTCACTGCCCTCTCCCCTATGTGGGACATGACTCCTGGGATGCAAATCTCCTTGGCAACATGGGGCAGAAAGCTCAGGATAAGCTGGGGCCAGACATCAAGAGACTGAGAAAGGCTTCTTAACCAAAAGGGGAAAGAGGGAAATGAGACAAAATAACTTTTCAGTGGCTTAGAGATTTCAGAGTCAAGAAGTTATCCTTAAGATTATTCTCACGCATTATATAGATATCTATTTTTAGTTTATGGTGTATTGGGGTGACTAGAGGGAAGTACCTGAAATTGCAGAGCTGTATGCCAATAATCTCGATTCTTGAAAGCTATAAAGACATAACATCTACAATGTGACTGTGTGATTGTGAAAACCTTGTGTCTGAGGCTCCTTATATCCAGGGTATGGATAGATGAGTAAAAAGTATGGATAAAAAAATAAATAATAAGGGGGCAAAGGGTAAAATAAATTGGGTAGATGGAAACACTATTGGTCAATGTGAGGGAGGGGTAAGGTGTATGGAATGTATGAGTTTTTTCTTTTCTCTTTTTATTTCTTTTTCTGGAGTGATGCAAATGTTCTAAAAATGATCATGGTGATGAATACACAATTATGTGATGATATTGTATCATACAATAAATATGTGTATGATATGTATATAGAATGTATGTGTGTGAAGATTTCTCAATAAAAAAATAAAAATAAAAGATAAGAAGAATTCATCGTCATTGCACCATTATAAAAAAGTGGTATATACAGACAAGGGAATATTATTCAATTGTAAGAAGGAGGAAAGTTTACTAGACACAAAAATCCAGCTGATATTCATCATTTCCTATGTCTCTCATTTGCACAGTGCATTTCGAGGACAGTAACAATACTGTGTACGATATCATGACGGAAAAACACCTGAAATTTTGCAGTTGTAAAAAACCCATAGAACTGTGCAAAGCAAAAAGTGAACCCAAAGTAATCCATAGACTTTAATTAATAATGATAATGTATCAATATTGGGTAATGAATTTTGCAAATGTATCATGCTAATACAAGATGACGTTAATAGGAGAAATTGCCCATTAGTGTGGGAGAGAGTGAGTATATGGAAAATACCATCTGTGCAAACTTCATGTAATCTTGAAAGTGCTCTAAGAAATAAGTTGTATACTTCAGACTTTTGCCAGGCATGTTCCTGTGTTTCTAAACATAGTTCAAGCAATGTGCTGAATATAACTCCTGAAGAAATTAAACCAAATCAAGTTGAAAGAGAATGTATAAGCCAGACATTGAATGTGACATCCAGACCCATAGCACAGGAAGGTTGCTATAGCAGATGCTCCACATGAGAATTTGTAGAGTTCTAAGGTAAAGAGAACTTACCTTATATATGTGGACCTGAATTTTTTTCAATAATCTGTCCACAACATTTCACATATAAATTGAAACAAGGTTTGTTACAAAGTCAACCATCTCTTAATAATTTAAGACAGATGGCCTGAGTTATTTCATTGGACTTCTCTGTCCTGATTCTGAAGAGCTGGAAAGATAAATTGATTTAAACAGATACAAAAGATTTGGGGGCGGGCAACAGTGGCTCAGTGGCAGAGTTCTCGCCTGCCATGCCAGAGGCCCGGGTTCAACTCCTGGTGCCTGCCCATGAAAAAAAAAAAAAGACTTTGGATACATGTTTCTAGTAACAGAAACATCTGGTTCTATGAAAAAAAAAGGAATGTATAAATGTCCGAATGGAAACAAAAGCACTGAGTTTCCTCTTATAGGTATTAAATAGTTAAATATACCTGTTATAGTTATTAAAAATAGTACTTTTAGGAAACTGATTATTGTAAATGTTTAATTTTTGTCTAGTTGGCATTGGAAATTTAGCCTTAGCTTGAATGACTATTGTAGATTTCTAACAAAGCAAGTTCCATATTTATTACATCTAGTGTAATTTGAAATGACTTCTTTCATGTATTTTAAATAAAGTAAATTTTATGTATGTTTTGTACATAAATATACATGATGATGTTAAGAGACTTTAAGATTTAAAATTTTCACACATCTATAATTATAGTATTTCATGCCAACAAATTGTTTTTAGTGGTAAAAAACAAACAAAAAAGGTTTCACAGAATTTCTGTTTCTTTTGGAATGCTCATATGTTTATTTATTGATAAGCTCTCTGAAGGGTAGGGTCAATACTGGTGTTAGTCTGGTGTTCCAGCTGATGATGACATGGTACAGTCAGAAGACAGATGCAAGTGATGGCCTCAAAATGTCAGTATGGTACGGATACTGAAATAGAAAAGGAAATACATTAATTATTTTAACATCAGATATTTGATCTCTTCCTCTTGAGAGTCTATGGAGGATTTCTTGTGTCTCAGTGGAAGCCTGGCTGTTTTTCTAGCCACTCCATTCCCATCCCTATACTTTCTAGTGCAAACAAATAAAAGGGAAGCTCATCTTTTACTTGTTCTCTCTCATGTTTTCTTCAAATTAAAGCTCACACATCACCTTGTGATATACATCCCTATAAACTTCATTCTATATTAGTATCTCCAAAAATAACTTTTGAAATTCTGAGTGCCTGGCAAATTAACGAATATAAACCAACAGTGAGTAATGACTATGGGTAAATTCTTGCTAACTACTATGAACTTTGTAGGTACTTTTCATGCATTAACTCATTTAAACCTCAAACTAACAAAAATGCCCACCATGGGACAATGACTGAAATTTGTTGACTACTGTGATCAACTGTATACTTAAATGTGTGTGTGTGTGTGTATATATATATATGTATGTATATGAGTGTGTGTATGTATATATGAGCTCTTGTGAGTCAGTGTACTGTAATAGAAAATAAATCAGCTTTGCTAAGAAACAGATCTACCTTTGAATTCTGGCTCCTGTGCTTATTAACTGCATGCCCTGTCTGAGTTTCATCTCTATTCTTAAATAGTGAAATTAAGACAAAATAGCAGTATTCCTTGGGAATCACATGAGGTAATACAGATAAGATCCTTTGTAGAGTAGCCAAAGATATGTGGATATTAGCTTCTTAGCTTTCTCAAAAATATACTTGCATATTTTTGTCAGATACAGTATCTAGTATAATATTACATACATGTTGCCTAAGATATATTATTTAAATTGAAAACCTCATGGGAAGAGTGAGGTTGAAGTAAAAACAAGGACTGTTTGGGTTTGAATACAATTGCCTATTACTAGTTGTGCCTCATATCAAGGCAGACGACAAAATTCATCTTATTGGGTGATAGCAAGAGTTACATGTTTAAGGGTGAAAATGGTTTCTTATTATTCTAAGTAATTTTTTAAAAATAGCATTTTGAACCCTAACCCTTTCCAATAATTTTTATTTGTGAACATATCTTTGAGTATTACAAAATGAAATAACAGTAATAGTCAATGTCTTTCAGGAAGAACTACTAATATTTGTATGGGAAACAATCCCAGTGTAGCTCCGCTTACTTCTAGGAAGAAATTTGGGGATGTCCTGATAATAATCTAAATATCCATCCATTAATGCTCAGCCTGTATTAGGGGCCGGGCAGAGGCTGCAAGGGCTCCATGGTCTGATGATGACTGTGTGACTCTGATCCTCTTTTCTTTCAAGGCTGAGTGTCCTACTGTCAAGAGGTTGAATTGCTCTGATCTTGTATATTTGTGGCAGCCACAAAAATTGGCTTTAGCAGAATTGAAATGAAAAGTACTATTTCTTGGTTCCTCACAATAAGATGTAAAATATTCTACATGCAAATGAACTGGTAAGGGAAAATCAAGCACTCCACTTTTATTCTCATCCTTCTACTTCTTATAGATATGTCAAATTTTTGAGCAAATACAATTTTCTCTGTAAACCTAGTCCACCCAATAAAGAGAGAAGGAAACAATAATCTACCTCTTTCCAGAGCGAAGTAGGTCAAATCCTTCATTGATTTTTTCAAAAGGTAAAACATGGGTTATTAACGGATCCAGGGGAAACTTGTTGGCTATGACATCAGCCACAAGTCTGGGGATAGAATCTTTACTCTTAAAGCCTAGAAAGAAGAAGACGTCATTTGTAGATTCAGGCAGCGATCAGTAGAATTGGAAAAGAGAGCTTTCAATGATAATTAAAATCAAAATGTATAAAATGAGCTGCATTGGACAGACTGCTATAACTGGGGTTGATAAGAGATAATGTGCTAAATATCCTTGTGTAGTAAATTGCATTTTTTTTTGTTTACCCCTAGTATACTAGGACCCTTCATTATCAACACTCTTATAGAGTAATTATAGTCCAGATGATTATGCCCAAATTCAGCGAGTCAATTTAGGGTTATCTAATTTGGGTAAAAAATGTGGTCATGAACTATTGCTATGGATTTCCTGGGTACTACTGAGTATTTCAGTGCCTTATTGGGTCACCGGTATCAGAATAGGTATTGCTATATGTCTCAGCTAGTTTGGGACATCAGATGGTGAATCTTGGGAACATCAGTATGCATTCATCTTAAATCTAGTAGATATTTAGCCTACAGATGTATCAGGACTTTTAACTGATCTTTTACAACATTGCTTTCAAACCCTGGCCTTGTTATTTGTAAAACGGAACAAATCCTGCTCAATAAGAATTCACCCCCTTAGAACTAATTATATACCCCCAAAAATTGCCCCTTTCCAGGTGCGTCCAGTCAACAGCAACATAGGGTTCATGGAGAGGTTTTGGGAACCTGGAGGCACCCCTACAACAACGCTTGTGCCGTATGACTCGTGACAACATGACAGGGCCTCCACCTGGAATGAAATTAATATTCAGCATTATAAAATAAGTCCTTTGATAGTTCCCACTCATGATACACTTAAAAATTCATGTAAAATCAACTTAGATTGTGAGTAGAAATTTTGTGTTTTCCTTCTTTATTCTCCTTTGTGTGACTGTAAGTGCTGTGGCATTAGGGAATGGGTAGAAAATATTTTTGGATGAGAGAATTAAAGGATGTATTGTTTGTACATAGATTTTTATTATAAAGTATTAAAGAGGAAAACATTATTATACACATAGATAAAGTTGGTTCCCCCCCAAATGGTAATACTTTATCATCATGTGAATCTTAGATCCATCTATGAGGTAGTTAATAATTTCTCATTTATTTATTTAGCAGTCACTTTTAGCCTAATACTTAGACCAGGTATTTTGATAGTGAACAAAATGTAATGTTGATTACATCAATAAAATTTGTCTCTGGTCTACTTCATTACTTCCTTTTAATGGATTCTTATTTTATCATCCATCTCTAAATTGAACATATTATGTTACATTTATCTTCCAAAATGTATGTTGGTTTTACTTTAAATTTCACCCATTATTTTGAAATTTAATGGCCTTATCTTCCATTAAGTTTCTGAATACAACCTCTAGTAAGAAAATTGTTTAGGATTTCCCAGTAATGTATACTTATTAATCTTTTGAGTTTGGAGTATGGTTTGGAAGATCAGATATCCATAAAATTTGTACATTTGACATGATTAAAGTAACAATCTATTCCATGTGAGAATATGGAAGAAATACAGTAAGAACTTAAGGAGAAAAACTGCCATCTTGCAAAAAGTTGGATTCCCTTGGAACTTCAGTTGTCTATAAGCATATTTTCCTAGATCAGGTCTGCAAAATCATTACTTTCAGAGTGTTATTCTATAGGACTAACATTGCTTGAATTTATGGGGTGATGTAAACAATGGGGATTGATTGATGCAAGGACTCTTTCTTTAGGTTCTAGAGAATTCTAGTTAGGTGGAATAGAGCTCGAGATATGTTATCCATCACAATTCATGATATTTGTATGTATATGAAAATAATATCATGGACATTCCAAAGATGTTGAAAGCACCTCAAGGTTGGAAATAGTATCTGAAAAGAATAAAACCAGCTAACATTTATTGAGTGCTTTACTACTAGCCAGTTGGCAGTAACCTAAGAATTTTCTTGAATGTAATTGTATGTAATGCTATGTTTTGCATGTAATGCTATGAGATATGTATGACTTAAATTTTTTTGGTAGTAAAATCTATCACTCTCTTTATAGTCTTTTATATCAGACATAGAAATTGGCTGACTATTAAGTGCCAAGCACCATGCTGTCTGTTATGGGGGTATCTAATGAGGCATTAAAAGTGTAACTTTCTTTAGGGCATATTTTGGTTAATAGAATGATTTTCTTGGTCCAAAAGTGATCATTATTATTTTTAGTCAGAGTATGACATATAAAGAGAAATCTTAATTCACAGACATATTAAAAATTAACACATTTTTAAGAATATGGGGAAAATCCAATTTTCTGAATTTGAGGGCAGAATATTTATTATTTATATTTCCTTCATTTTGAGATTTTTTACCAAAGTTAATAGAATAAATTTATAATGGCTTATTATAAAACAACCTCTAATGGGGAGCTTTGACTTGAGACATTTTTCCTTAGCTGACAGAATGAAAGATTCCTTATAACAATGGATAAAATAATCATCAGTGAGAAACAAGTGATAGAAAATTGCAATTCATTATTTAAAAATAGTACTTATAAAAATATTAATATTCTTCTATTTATAAATACCCTCTTGATTAAAGAAGCATGAATCTGGGCATGTCATGGTACATACCATGGTGTCAAACCGTCCAATGACTTCGAAGGAAAAGTCCACACCACCCCCGCTCATTTCCTTCAGCACCTCATGGATGGGTTTCTGGAAGTCCTGGGGGTTGATGCACTCAGTGGCCCCCAGCTCTTTGGCCTTTGCAAATTTGTCCTTGTTGATATCCACTGCAATGATCCTGGCTGCTCCAGCTGCCTTACAGCCAATGATGGCAGATAATCCGACTCCTCCAAGGCCAAACACAGCACAGGTGGAACCTGGGGTGACCTGCATTTTTAGAGAGGACAAAAATGGAATAAGAAATGTCAGGAAAAGTCTAAGCTGGATAAGGTGCCACTATTGATTGCTATCAGAATTACTTGTACTTTTATGCCCAACTCTCCTAAATACCAACAGCCTGTTCTTTGACAGGCAGGTGACTTTTTTTTTTAGGATATGCTTTCAATTCCTTCTGGGGTCATATTCTATCCTTAATCACTCCCCAAATTCTAAGGTATATATAAATGCTATAATGGTAACAGGGGGAAAGCTGTCACAATTTAGAGGAATAATCCAAGATTCCTGTGAAAAAAATGTTTCTGAGAATTTGAGTATACATGGGGTTAATGTCTCTGGTTTTTCCTACTTTGGCAACTTTGACTGCAGACCCATAACCAGTAGAAAATCCACAGCCAACGAGGCAGACTTTCTCCAGTGGTGCTGCTGCATCGATCTTGACCACTGAGATCTCATCCACCACTGTGTACTCAGAGAAGGTGCTGGTGCTGATAAAGTGGAAGATGGGCTTCCCTTTGCAGGTGAACCTGGTGGTGCCATCTTGCATGGTCCCCCGAGGGTTGGTCAGACTGGTCAGTGTAACAGAGACAGAAACAGAAGGGCATGAGGCAGGAGCTCACCTGATGTGCAGATGCATTGGCCCTATGTGCAAACCATCAGAAACCTACTCATTTTTCATGCAGAAATTGGCTTCCGGGTGTTTACAAACAGCACATTTTCCACACTGGGGTGTAAACAATGGGATGACTTTATCGCCTGGAAAAGGATAAAACAAATCCTTTAAAAATGTCTACCTAATTATTACAACCAGAACTTACAGTTTTGGTGTATATATTAAACTTATTTGTTTTGGAAGCATCTCCCAATAAATAGTGTGCAATCACCACTGTATCATTGACTGTCAACAATGCTTATCGGTTTGGTTTTATATTGGCCTAAGGATTCCCAAAGAAGAAATGCAAATGTGGCAAACAACCTGAAATTGTATTGTTTCTACTTTATGAATAATCATCTTTTATCATGTCTAGATTTCTGCTGGGTCTCTGCACATTTTTTTCATATAATCTTAGTTAATTAAACCTTCAGTATTCTCACTGTAAGCTTTAATATAAATTTTAGTTGCAAGCTAACCATTAAAATGGAGATGTGATATTTTTGTATTGCTTGAAGTGCAATAATATTGAGTGTTTTCATAAATATGATTTACAAAATCTCTTCCTTATCTTTATTTTGAAGGTTTTTAATTTGGTTCTTTTCCTGGAAAACTAACAAGAATGCGTCAAACAAGAGGAATTCAAGATATTTCTCTGAATATCTTATTCATTTCCAAGTCAGGCACTTTCTTGTAGAATAAGAAATATGGCCAAAATGGATTATGCAGTTACTTAATTTTTGAATTATCTATGTTTTCTCCTAGTTGGAGGGAGCAGGGGTATAAAGTAAGAGCATCATTTTATTTTTGTAAAAAGGAAATAAAAGTTCAACCTCAAACCAAATAACTTATTTTCTTCTCTTTATGGGTCATTTTAACATATATTTCAAAGGGAGAGATTACGTCTACTGGTGTTTAGAATAAAACACCATTTTTATTTTTAATCAACTATGTTACCTATTCCCTATGATCAAAATAATGATTGGACCATTATATCTAATAGATAACAGTTAGGTGGAAAGGATAGTGTGGATGTTTTCCATCATATTCACCCCTTACCTAAATATTTATGTATATTAATTCACAATGCAATTAAGATATTAAATACTAAAAAAGAAATATTTAATCAATAGTTCGTAATCAGGCATTTTTATCAATGGTTAAAAGTAATAAAATAGACACTCTTTGGGCAGCATACTTTCTGCCATGACTCCTCTATCTGATCTGTTTCATTTGTTCCACATTCAAGAAGGGAGGCCACATAGGAGGAAGAATCAGTGACCAGGTTCCACTGCTGGACATAAATAGTATCACGTTGATGCAGTCTTAGCTTCACAGCCTATCCTGTGAGCTCAGTGAATCACGATTCCCATATATTGACCCAGAATCTTGGGATGTAGACATTTTGTTATTCCTTGACTTATATAGTTTTTCCCTTGTCCCATTTATTGTTTTGTTTTGGGACCTGAAGGAAGACAATGCTTAGGAATTCTAAAATAATTTTAATTAAAGTGTGAACCCCAGGATGGCAGTCACTCTGTCTCCTTGGTCTTCCAGTGTCCCAGGATCTAACCTGGTGCCTGACATCCAGGAGGGCTCCATGAGTCACTGTTGAAGGGGAGAATCATGAGGTCTGTCCTGGGGAACTGCCTGGACATGTGAAGGAAGTCCGGCAGGGAGAGAGGAAACAAGGACATCCCTGTCTAGTTCCAGCTCCACCATTGGCTGCTGCTGTGCAGGTCTTTCATGTCTCACTGCCTCAGTTTCCTCCTCCAGGCTGTCTGACCTTGGGAGGCCTGAATGCAGACACATCTCCTGAGTGAATCCTGTACCTGGTTTGACTGCAGTCACCCCCTCGCCAATGCTCTCCACGATGCCGGCTCCCTCGTGGCCTAAGATCACAGGAAGTGGTGTGACAAGAGACCCAGTGATCCCGTGGTCATCTGAACGACAGATTCCTGTGGCCACCATCTGTGATGGAAAGGGAAAATATTTATATTCAGAAAAATGTATTACCCACTACTTCTCTGAATTTGGGTTCCTAAAGAATTTTTAAGGATTTTGTTGATTCCTCACTCTGACCAAATAAAACATTGTTTATCCTTTATATTATTCAATATAGACCCTCAACTGATTTCCTTTCCTGCTTTAAAAATAAAGAATATTCTGTGAAAAAATTTTCTCTTTAATATGTAAATCTTATTTATAATGTACAGGAATGCATGCTTTTTACTGAAGTAAAAATTTAAGATTAGCACCTAGAAAATGACCATTTATATTATATAATCAAATCCTAATTAATTTTTATCTTAATATATTTTCCTTTGCAGTTTTTTTTTTCTGAAGAAAGGCAAACTCTTCTTTATTTTGCTGGGGGAATACATTCCATACTCTGTAACAACTTCAAAGAACTTTGATGACACCTTTACTTAACAACCGATATAATCCCATTGTCTTGATTACCATGATTTATATATGGAGCTTTTCTTAATGGATTTTGGTTGTTTCCATACGTTTATATTCTCTGATTTTTAAAAATTATATAAAACCTCAATTAAATAGAAGCAGAAAAAAATGTTTCACCTTAATGCGAACTTCATAAGTTTTGGGGGGTGCAACCTCCACTTCCTCAATGGAGAAGGGTTTCTTTAGCTCCCAAAGCACAGCAGCTTTGCATTTTATTACCTGGAAAATCAAACAAAAAGACGATTCTAATCCCTGCCCTCCCCTTCAAACCAGGGATTTTGTCTTTTCGTCTTTTTATTCCAACATGTAGTTTCAAGTGTACACAAAAGCTGCTGTACAGAAATGCGGAATCTCTCTTTGGCAAAAGAATTAAAATATTAAAGAAACAAACGAACTTATAAAGAATAAAGAAAGAAGAAACAGACTTAGCTATAAGAAGACATTGAGATAAAGTTGACTATTATTCTAGATAATGCTATATGTTTATTCTTTCTTTCTAATTCTGTCCCGAAATTTGTGGTTTATCCACAACTGTTGGCTTATGTGTGGAGTTCTGGGTCAACACTATCTCTTTGACAGAAAGATTCAGTGCCTGTTAACAGAACTGCCCTCTTGCTCAATTCTTTATGAAGCCAAAGCAATCTGAATTTATGAAAACAGTGATTATTTTCTTCCCTTCCTAGAATGGTTTCTCATTGTCTCTTGTTTGCCTGATGCCCTCTTTCTTTGGTTTTCCCTTCCCCACCACTGTGCATTCTTGTTTGCATCATTCTTTTGGCACTTAGCTTTGCAGCCTTGTTTTATTTTTAGATGTGTGTATAGGCACCCCTTCCAGCTTACATTTGCACCAAATTACAAACATGCACTCCCATATGTATACCAAATATTTTAAAATAGGAGAACTGTGTTTGTGTTTGAATTTCTAGCTACAAGAGCTAAACCAGAGATGTGTTTCAAAATAAAAGTTGAACAGTGTTTGAGTTCAAATGTTGCAGTCTTTGAGAATATACTTTAAGCTCTTTCCATTGCTCTAAAGTGTGGTGTGTACAATTAAGAGTGCTTTTAAATGGCAAATTGAGATAACTGCGATAGGATAAAAACAATTTGATTGAAATGTATTCATTTGAAACTCATTAACGTGATTATTTTTCAAATACTTCCAATTTTCAAGCTTTTTCTCAGGGCCAATGCCGCAGTTAGTATGCAAATTTTAGGAAATGTACACTTATGGTGGTAGGTCCTGACTGTTGGTGTCTATGACAGACAGGCACATTGTGACCTGTTCTGGGGCTTTTCATGCTTGATGTTTAACCCTGATGAGGATGCTGCCAGATCCCAATATTGCACTATTAGTATTATTTTCGAGATGCAACTATTGAGGCTTGAATTGACTGAGTAATTTTTCCAAACACCATAAACCTCTGTTCAGAGAATTAAGATGAATCTATCATTATCTTTTTCCCACCCCATGTTGTCCAAGTACTTTCACAGACCATTAAATAATATCATCAACAACAGTAACAGTATTGGCTAATATTTATTGAGATCTTTCTATGTAGCAACTATTAATCTATGTGCTTTATAGTATTAATTCATTAAACTTTCACAATCACTTTACGAGGTAGGTATTATTATTATTGCTATTTAATATTTGAGGTAAAAAAATGCAGAAGTGTAAACATATGAAGTTTTATCACAAAGCTAAAAGTAATTGATGTTGCATTATAGGCAGAAGGATCGATCACTTATCTAATTATTCATCATTTTTATTAGCAATCAGTTTACTCTTTTGTTCTAGGAACTCTTTCCTATTATTTCTTTTTAAGCTGATATTTGTTGTATTTAATCTTTCCTTTTCCTAGCTATCTTTCATTTAGAAACCTACCATTGTATCAATTCATTTGGAATTGTATTGGTGCTTTCTTACGCCATTGTATTGGAGTGAGAAAATTGACAATTGGCCACTCATGGGATTTGTATATCCATTTTATGGAAATAGGCCTTCCTTATGTCACAAAATATCCATGTAGACGCCTCAGAAACTTTAAATTGGGTTATTATAGCAGGATATTATACAATGTGATTCACTCCTAACAGAAAATGTAACAGAAAGACTTGCACAGGCTTTTTGCAATTAAAAAACTAATCGATTATATTGAATGAACACATACATTTCTCTAACTTGCCAACACAATGAACAACTAGGAGCCTCAGAACCAAATATCTGTTTCCAGTTCTAATAAGTAGTTTGAACTATATCAGCATTAATTTTCTGAAACTTTGTATTGACAAGATATTGTTCTACAGGTTTTTTACAAATGTGCAATAATGAAACATTAATAATCAGAATTTGTGTAGCTGTTGACTGGTTAACCTTGATGATTTTCATACTTTGAAATCAAGGTGCATTTTGTAAGGGGCTTTGTACTAAATTTCAAAAGATATTTTCAGACTCCTGGGAATCAAATTACTCTTATAAATTTTTTGTCAGACTGACTGAACATTCCTGTGCTTATAAAAAGAATATGATTACACCTATTAGTACATTTAAATTATGTTTTTGTAATACAAAGACAACTTACTAATTAAAAGATTTTTAGATTTCAATTTATAAGTTACTCATGATTTGCTTGGGTAAACTATCACAGTAACTAGTGTGTGCTAATTTAATGGTAGGAAAGAAGACAAACAGATGCAATGCATTCTGATAAAGTTATTTGAAAATAGCCTATTTCCAAGCAGTTTGAAAGCATTGTATATGGTAGCATAGTTTTATATTTTACAATACATTGCTTTTAGTTTAAATAGAAAATTGAAATTATTCCTTAAAAACTGTACACTTTTACTTCTTATACAATAAATATAATATTTTATATTTAATTATTGTATATAAGAGAAATTAACTCCAAAATAAGTTTTATTGTTGCTATTTGCTTACTTTTCCTGCTGTGCTCATGTTGTTTCTGCCTTCTCTTCAGGCCTGGTGAATTCTTGTGGACTAAGCAGATAGATTGCCAGATATTTTGTTGCTTGAGTAACAGCCACTTCAACCCATGTGATCTCCGGTCTTTAAGCCACAGCCTCCAGTTTCTTCTCAGTCCATGTTGAATTAGTCAGGGAAGGATGCTGAGCCAGTATTCAAAACTGGACTTTGTAAATGTCAAATTCAGATAACATCTTTATGTTAGGTTAAACATTTCCCTGCACTTCTATTTTTTTTTGCGGGGGGGGGAGGGGTGGTGCATGGTCCGGGAATCAAACCTGCATCTCCCACATGAAAGGAGGGCATCTGAATTACTGAATTACCCATGTACCCCTTGCACATAAAGTTTAATCACTCTTTCTCTTTTTCCTGTTTTTCCTTCCTCATTCTCACAAAACTAGTTCTGTTTTCCCTTTGTCTGCACTAAACTCCAACTTCTAATCTATTTGTTGCAGCTAGATACTGGGAGTGAAGAAGCAGGGCGGATAAGGCAGGGCTGAGAGAGCTACCAACTTGAAAAAAGGTGTTTGATTCAGCACTTTCCTTGGCAGAGCAGAGAGACCAGGCACCCAAAAGTTTGCAGCAAGTTGCTCACTGTGCCTGGCATTTCTGCTTCACTCAATACCAGTCAACCGTGACTAGGAATCTCCCTATGCCAGGCAGTAATCTAGGTAGTATGGCAAAGGTGAGTAAGAGACTCTTTGTCAAAGGTGAATAAGAGACTCTTTGTCTACCCAAATAAGGAGTCAATATGGGGCAGGGGCTAAGTTCATGGTCTTTGGGTCCAGGCTACCCAATCACTTCCTAGCTGCATAAATGTGGACACAGTATATAAATGTTCTTTGTCTTCATTTCCTTTTCTCTAAAATGAGGATGAATAATAGTACCTACCTCACTGGACTGTTTGGTGAATAAATGAGAAAATCGATGTAAAGCACTTTTCATGGAGCCCAGCAGAATGGAAAACCGTCCATAAATGTAGGCTACAATTATTTTTCATGAAAGGACACAATCTATGGGCAAATGAGACAGATGAGCAACCAAGCCTTTTTCTATGTCAGCCTGTCTAGGAATTACTGCATGTTAGATATAAGATTGTGCTTTGGGAGCGAGAATGGGCCGTGGGGTGTTGTGCCCAGAATAAAAGAATCTGAGTCTGAAAAGGAGGTTTTGTAGAGGAGCAAGCATTTGAACTAGATTTAACTTATCTTGGAAATTAGGGGAAAATCCTTACTTTGGCATTTCTGTTTCCTTTGATTTATTGTAACTACAATGTCATAGAGTTTCCAGGGAATATGACTTTGATTTTTCTTTAATCCGCACTGGAAGCCCTGTAATCTATAGGATATATTTCTATTCATTTAGATGTATCTGTTGTAACAAAACTATAACATAAAGGACATATTTCTCTAGAATTGCCAGGAAAAATTTTATGATTAGTTCACAGCTTTGTGAGCCATGTTTTATGATGTAGTTCTTGAGAGTCACACCAGGGCTGGCAAGTCCTTCCCCAGCAGAGCTGCAAGAGAGGTGCTAGGATTTCAGGGCGCTACTAGTTAGGAAACATTTGAGGAAAGTAGAAAATTCCAAATCTTTGGTCTGTACTTCAAGGCCCTTCATCATCTCCAGAAGGGTCTGCATCCGATTCCATGGAAACTGTGAATTTACCATGTGACAGAATAAAAGGGATTTTGTAGATATGATTAAGTTAAGGACTTTATAATGTTGCATTTATACTGCATTTACCAGGTGATCCCAATCTAATCATAATAATCTCAAAATTGGAGAATCATTCCAGGCTGTTTAGAGGGGCTGAAGTGTCTTAGAGGGCCATGTTTGTGTCATTCATTTTCTAGTTCATGGGACAAATTGGTACACGTTTTCTCAGCATTTAGCAGGAAGGCAAGAAATGGTATCCAACATTGTATCATCTACTTGAATTCATAGAATTAATTGGTGAGATAGATATTATCACCATGCACATTTTATAAATGAAAACACTGAGCCTTAGTGAGTTTCCCTAAGTTTCTCAAAGTAACATACCTAATGGAGGAGCCAGAATTCCCAGAGGCCTAACTCTGGAGTCTATCACCTTCCACTAATCATCACCATCCTTATCATCATCGTTGTCATTTTACTATTGTTACGTACCTTTTCAATTGCTTTACATTTAACAACTCATTTATACCTCACTATATGAGGTAAGTGCCCCTATTATCACTTTGAAAAGGTGAATGTTTATCAATAGTGTCTGTTTTGGTGCTAAAGCTTCAGGAATGCAATATACCAGAAACGGGTTGGTTTTTATAATGGGGATTTAATAGCTTAGAAATTTACAGTTCTAAGGCCATGAAAATGTCCAAATTAAGGCATCACTGAAGACAGGCTGGCATCTGTCTTTCCTCTGTTAGGTAACAAGGCACATGGCCAGCGTCTGCTGGTGTTTTATTCCCAGGTCTTGCTGTTTTCAGCTTCTTATTCCAGGGGCCTTCTCGCTGAGCTTCTGTTCTCTCTTAGCATCTCCGGTGCTTTTCTCTCTAAGTTCTATCCAAAATTCTCTAGGTGTTTCTCTCTGAGCTTTTTATTTTATCCTCATAAAGGACTCTAGTAAAACGGTTAACACCCACCTTGGGCACACCTCAATTGCAATAACCTAACCAAAAGTTCCCACCCACAATAGATCTGCACCCATGGGAATGGATTAAAAGAACATGGTCTTTTCTGGGGTGATAAGAGCTGCAAACGAGCTTCATTAGTGTCCTTGTCATTGAAGTGACTCCTTGACTTTCCAAGTACAGTTTTCCAAAGCATGTCAACTCTCCTTACATCTAATATGCTACTACAATAAAAATCTGCTACTCATTACTGTTTGAAGATTTTGGAGAGATGAAACCAAATGCCATCATATTTCCTTCCACTGATAGAGGAATTTCTTTCATTCTAGCTTTTCCTTGATATCTAGTTCTCAATAACTTGACTTCAGAAATACTTAGTTCTGAAGGGTCTTCTCAACATCTCCCTCCCACCCACTTTGTAAGATGATGTCACCTAGGAAGGATTCATTATTTTAATTTAGAATAAACTGAATGTTTTGCTTTGAAATTGTAGCTATAGCCCTCAAGACAATTGGATGCTTCCCAAAACACTGCAGATTACTGCTTGCTTGGTTACTGGGTGTTCCAAAACATCCTAATTCGATAAGTATTATCTGGTGATATTCTGATCTTTCAGTCATCATAACTCACTGAGTTATTTGTTGACAGGCTACATACCTCAAAGAATGAGCCTGGAAAAGGACACTAGATATTTTTCTCTTGTGGTTACCTTTGTATGTGAGTTAGTGAGCAAACGCTGGGCGTTCTTGATGTTTGTGATTTCACTGTGCAGATTCTGTGCAGGTGTTTTGAGGGAATGAAGTCAACACTGATGCTGCACTCCCATCCCCCACGACTTCTCTACTCCCCTTCATCTAGGAAGGAGGTGGGTTAGAGGGTTAGCCTTTGTGCAACCAGTGGGGTTTTACGCCCACTGTCCTGTCACATGCATTTTGAACACCCTCTCCTTTCACTCTATCCCACAATATAACCACCAATATAAAAATCTTAGAGAACCAGCAGCAGGCAATGTCCCATGACTTATTTCTGGGATATTCTTAAGATTCTCTTGACCCTCAATATCTCCTTTATTGTCTTTGACATCATAATCAAACCATTTCCAAATTCACATGGCACCTTGCATTTACACAACACTTCCATGAGCATCATCTATGTAATCTTCCTAAATATTTAAAAGGTTGGTGGAGTAATTTATATAAATAGAAGACAAAACAGGCTCAGAATGTGTGAGTGACTCACTGAAGGTAATACAGCAAACAGAATATAATTTTCTGTAATAATGGCATCTTCTCTATAATATCAAGTAATTAGTGGATTTGCTAACAAATAACGCATTTGGAAATAAATATATGACTTTACTTTTCAAAACACCTGAAAGATAAAGCTCAAAATACAAATCTTCGGCTGCAAGTGGGAAAACAATGTCAACCTGGTAGCATAGTTTTTCTATATTCGTATTATTCAGCTAATTCCAGGGTAGAAAATGATTTAAGACATAGTAGCCAATAGATTGAAAATAATATTGTAAAAATGTACATCTATGTTTTGGATGATTGTGCCATTTCTTAGTAACCCAGTTTACATCCTGAGTTCCCATTGCCTTCATTACTACCTCTGTACTTCAAACAACCTTGTTACATTTTAATTACCTTATACCTCAATTCTAAGTCAATTCTAATCAAGAAGACTATTTAACCAGGAAAGCATGTCATGAGTAAAAACTGCCAATGTTTCAGTATGGCTCTAGGAATAGTTCAGTTTTCTCTTTAATATCTGAACCTCACTATATCATATGTAGCAAGAAACCTGTTTTTATTTCAAAGGAAATTCTATATTCTCTGTAAGATAAGAATAGAAACAGTAAAAACCAATTCCCTTTATTTTCTGAAAATGATTGGTGTTTCCCTTGAATTACTAAGAATTTTAATGAATTTAGAATGTCTAGAACCTCTCCATATATACATCTGAATCTATACAGTCTCTTGTAGTTTTTACCCTAGAACTTGAATATTTTATTATAGTCAATGTATTAATTAGTGTTCTCTAGAGAGACAGAATCAACAGGGAACACTCGCAAATATAAAATTTATAAAAGTGTCTCACGTGACTGCGGGAACACAGAGTCCAAAATCCGCAGGGCAGGCTGTGAAGCCAACGATTCCAGTGGAGGTTCTGGATGAACTCCACAGGAGAGTCTTGCTGGCCAAAGCAGAAAGAGAGAGTCTGTCTCCTCTGAATCCTCCTTAAAAGGCTTCCAGTGATTAGAGTGAGCATCATTCATTGTAGAAGACTCTCCCCTTGGCTGATTACAAATGGAATCAGCTGTGGATGCAGCTGAAGTGATTGTGATCTAATTCTAAGAAATGTCCTCATTGCAACAGACAGGCCAGCACTTGCCCAAAGAGACAAACAGGTACCACCCCTTGGCCAAGTTGACACATGAAGCTGACCATGACAGGAGGGAAACATACAGGCAGTGGGAATAGAGGAAGAAGTCTATGGCTTCATGCACAATAGCTTGTCATGTGTGTAGAGGGCAGAGACAATGAGGGTTCCCTCCAGTGGGCTTCAATTACTAAGGGAAGCAAGAAATACAAAAAAGGGTATAAAGTCACAAGAAAAATGTTTGCTCAGTGGGAAAGACAACACATATAAAATGATCAAGAAGAAGGGCTTACTGACCTCAATTACACAGCTAATGTTTGCCATTTCATCTGACTCACATGCCTTTCAGACATGCTACAGAAGTGATTTCAGAGAGTACAGGGCATTTTTAGGGCAGTGAAACTATTCCGTATGCTACTGTACTGGTGGAACATGAAACTGTGCACTTATAAAAACCCACAGAACTGTGAAACACAAAGACAGAAACTAAAGTAACCCATGGACTTATGTCAATAATGATAATAATAATAATCAATATTGGGTAATGTATTTTTACAAATCTATCACTCTAATGTAAAATGCCAATAATATGAGAAATTGCCCACAGGGGTGGAGGAGAATGATTATGTGGAAAGCATTTCCTGTGCAATTTTTGTGTAAACCTGAAGGTTCTCTAAGAAAATATTTATATTTAAAACTCAAGAAAATCATATTTTCACCACAATTTCTGTTTTCTTTTGGAACGTATTTTTTGATAACATCTGTGATGGGCAGGGTCAATAATGGTATTGGTCTGGTGTTCAGGATGATGAGAGCCTGGGGCAGCCAGAAGGTAGGTACAAGTGAAGGCCTCAGAATGTCAGGACGGTACGGATACTGAAATAAAAAGAAAATACGTTAATTATTTTAACATCAGCACTTGATTGCTTCCATTTGAGAGTCCAAGGAAGATTTTATGTCTCAGTGGAAGCCTGGCTGTGTTTCTAGCCACTCTGCTCCCATCCTAACGCATTTAGCTCAAACAAGTAAAAAGGAAGTTCATCTTTTACTTGTTCTCTCATGTTTTCTTCAAATTTAAGCTCACACATCACCTCATAATATGCATTCCTCTAAACTTCATTCTATATTAGCATCTTAAAAAGTCATTTTTGAATTTCTGAGTGCCTGGCTTATTAAGGAATATAAACCAACAATGGGTAATAAGGTATAATTAATTCTTGCTTTCTGCCAGGAACCTTGTGGACGCTTTTCATGCACTTAAACCTTAACCTAACAAAAATGCCCACCACGGAGCAATGACTAAGATTTGCTTACTATTGTGTCATATGTACACCCATATATATATCCCCCCACATACATACATATACATATGTATGTATGCATATATGAGCTCTCGTGAGTCAGAGCAGCATAATAGAAAATATATTGGCTTTGCAATGAAACAGTTCTAACTTTGAATTCTTGCCCCCATGCTAATTGTAAGTCCTGTTTGATTCTCATTTTCTCCTTTCTTAAATAGTGAAATTAAGAACAGATATCAGCATTCCTTAAAAAACACAAGAGGTAATGCAGATAAGATCCTTTGTACAGTAGCTGGTGATATGTGGATGTTTGGTTTTTAGCTTTTACAAGAATATATTTGTACATAGCCCTATTTTTTGTCAGATGCAAAATCTAACATAACATTATATGCATGTGGCTACCTAAGATATGCTATTTAAATTGAAACCCTCATAGGAGGAGTGAGGTTACAGAAAAAGCATGGACTGTTGAGCTAGAGGGTTGGGTTTAGATAAAATTACCTATTACTAGTTGTGCCTCATATCAATGCAGGTGACAAAATTCATCTTTTTGGGTGATGGTAAGAGTTACATGTTGGAGGTTGAAAACAGTATTGGCTTATATTCCTAAACATTTTTTTAAGTAGCATTTTGGACCCTAACTCTAATAACTTGATTTGTGAACATATTTTGAATAGTGAAAAATGAAATTAGCAGTAATAGTGTCTTTTAGGAAGAACTATGTTGATATGTATAGAAAATATCCCCAGTGCTGCTTCACTTACATCTATAATGAAAAATTTGGGACATCCTGATTATAATATAAATTCCCAACCATCAGTGCTCAGCCTGTATTAGGGGCCAGGCAGAGGCTGCACGGGCTCCATGGTCTGATGACGATTGTGTGGCTTTGGCCCTCTTTGCTTTCAAGGGTAAGTGTTCTACTGTCAAGAGACTGAACTGCTCTGATCTTTTATGTTTGTGACAAGCCACAAAATTTGGCTTTAGTAGAACTGAAATGAAAGTACCTATTCTTGGCTTTTCATAATAAGATGTAAAATGTTCTACATGCAGATGAACTGGTAAGAAAAAACCAAGCACTCCATTCCACTGTTTTTCTTATCCTTCTATCATCCCATAGATATGCCAAATCTCTGAGAAAATAAAATTTTATCTGCAAGCCTAACCCACCCCATAAAGAGAGAGGGAAAAATAATCTACCTCTTTCCAGAGCGAAGCAGATCAAATCCTTCATTGATTTTTTCAAAAGGTAAAACGTGGGTTATTAATGGATTCAGTGGAAACTTGTTGGCCATAAAATCAGCCACAAGTTTGGGGACAGAATCTTTACTCTTAAAGCCTAGAAAGAAGAAGACATGATTGGTAGATTCAGGAAGCAATAAGCAGGAGAATTGGAGAAGGGACATTTTAAAGATAATTAAAATCAAATTGTATAGAGTGAGCTGCATTCTACAGACCGCTATTACTGGGGTTAATAGGAGATAAAGTACTTCAATATCCTTCAGCAGAAAATTGAATTTTTTGCGTGATGTTTACCCTCTAATAAACTATTGCTCTTCACTATCAACTCTTTTATAGAGAAATCGTACTAAGATGATTATGCCCAAATTCAGGTGACCAATTTAGGAATTTTCTAAATTTGGGCAAAGAGTGAAGACTGGAACATTTGAGCTATGGATTTCCTGGGTCCTGTTGAGTACTTCAGTGCCTTATCTGCTCACCATTTTCCAAAGAGGTTTTGGTATATGTCCTATTAGTTTATTCGTGATTAGAATGTGTGCCTTGGGAGCTTCAGGCTGCATTCACTCTATAACTAGTGGATTTGTAGCCTAAAGATACATGAGGACTATTGACCACATTGCTATCCAAAACCTGGCCTTGTTATTTGTAAAATGGAACAAATCCTGTGGTCAATAAGAATTCACCCCCTTAAATCTGACAACATACCCCCAAAAATTGCCCCTTTCCAGGTGCGTCCGGTCAACAGCTGCATAGGGTTCACAGAGAGGTTTTGGGAACCTGGAGGCACCCCTACAATGACACTTGTGCCGTACGACTCATGACAGCAGGACAGGGCCTCCATCTGGAATGATATTAATATTCGGCATTGTAAAATAGGTCCTTTGATAGTTCCCACTCGTAATACGCTCTAAGAATTCACATAATATCTGCTTAGGTTACGTGTAGTGAAGGGTAGAAATTTCGTGGTTTGCTTCTTTGTGTCTCTGTAAGTGCTGTGGCATTAGGGAATGCGCAGAAAATATTTTTAGATGAGGGAATTAAAGGATATGTTTGCGTATGCATAACTTGTCTTGTAAAGTATTAAAGAGGCAGTCATTATTACAACTTTATAGATAAAACTGGTTCCCTGCAAGCGGGTAATGTTTCACTATCAAATGAATCTTAGGCCATCTATGAGGTAGTTTATCATTTTTCATTTATATATTTAGAGTCACTTTTAACCTTATACTTAGATCAAGTATTGAGATGGTGAAAAAGATTTAATGTTAGTTACATCAATAAAGTTAATCTCTAGTCCACTGCATGCACATCTTTTTAATGGATTCCTATTTTATTAATCATCTCTAAATTGGGCATGTTATAAATGTTGTATATCTCCCAAAATTTATGTTGGTTTTACTTAAACTTCACCCGACATTTGGAAATTTAAAAGATAGTCCACAAGACTTGCCCTCGATTAAGGTCATTGAACACATTCTCTACTAAGAAAATTGGTTAGGATTCCCCAGGAATATACACTTATTAATCCTTTATTTTGGCGTATCATTTGAAAGGCCAGATATTCATAGAACTAGTAGTTATCAGACATTTGATATCATCAAATAAAATAGCAATCCAGTCCATGTGAGTATATGGGAGAAATATAATATGAACCTAAGAGGTAAAACTGCCATCTTGCAAAATGTTGGATTCCCTTGGAACTTCAGTTGTCTATGCATATTTTCCTAGATCAAGGCTGTAAAGATCATTACTCTCAGGGTGTTGCTCCATAGGACTAATGTTGCATGAATTTATTGGGTAATGTAAACAATGAGAATTAATTGATCTGGGAACTTTTTCATTAGGTTCTAGAGAATTCTGGTTAGGTGGAATGGAGCTAGAGATATGTTATCCACCACAATTCATGATATTTATATATAATTTCATATATTATTATATGGAAAATAATATCATGGACATTCTAAAGATGTTGAAAACACTTCAAGATTGGATACCGTATCTTAAAATAATAAGACCAGCTAACATTTATTGAGTGCTTTACTACTAGCCAGGTGGCAATATGTTAAGAATTTTCATGAATGTGATTGTATGTAATGCTATTTTATGCGTATAATGTTGTGAAATATGTATGCCTTAAATTTGTTTGGCAGGAAAATCTGTCAATCTTTTATAGTTTCAATACCACATATAGAAGTTCGGTGACTATTAAGTACCAAGTGCTGCGTGTTATGTGGCTACCCAGTGAGCCATTACAAGTGTGACATTATTTAGGGCATGTTTTGGCTAATGATTTTTTTGGTCTAAAAGTGATCATTATTACTTTTCACCAAATAGGACATGTGAAGAGAAATCTTAATTCACAGACATATTCAAATTATTAACATGTTTTCAAGAATATGGGGAAAATGCAATTTTCTTTGAGAATAGAATGTTTATTATTTCTATTTCCTTCATTTTGAGATTTTTTTTTACTGAAGTTAATAAAATACATTTATAATGGTTTAATATAAAACAACCTCCAATGGGCAACTTTGGCTTGAGACGTTTTTCCTTAGCTGATGGAATGAAAGACTATTATCAATAATAATGGATAAAATAATCATCAGTAAGAAACAAGTGCTAGAATATTGCAATTAATAATTAAAAAATAGAACTAATACAAAATATTAATATTCTGCTGTTTAAAACATCCCCTTAATTAAAAAAGCATGAATCAGGGCATGTCATGGTACCTACCACGGTGTCAATCCGACCAATGACTTCAAACGAAAAGTCCACCCCACCTCCAGTCATTTCCTTCAGCACCTCATGGATGGGTTTCTGGAAGTCCTGAGGGTTGATGCACTCAGTGGCCCCCAGCTCTTTGGCCTTTGCAAATTTGTCCTTGTTGATATCCACCCCAATGATCCTGGCTGCTCCAGCTGCCTTACAGCCAATGATGGCAGATAATCCGACTCCTCCAAGGCCAAACACAGCACAGGTGGAACCTGGGGTGACCTGCATTTTTAGAGAGGACAAAAATGAAATAAGAAATGCTGTTAGGAAACGTCGTCTAAACTGGATAAGGTGCTGCTATTGCATGCTATCAGAATTACTTGTACTCTTATATCCAACTCTCCTAAATATCAACAGCTTGTTCTTTGACAGGCAGGTGACTTTTTTTTAGGATATGCTTTCAATACTTTCTGGGGCCATATTCTACCTAAAATCACATGCCAACTTCTAAAGGGTATATGGATACTATAACAGTAGCAGGGGGAAAGCTGTCACAATTTAGAGGAATGATCCAAGATTCCTGTGAAAAAAGTGTTTCTGACAGTTTGAGTAGATGTGGAGTTATCACATGTGGTCATTCTTACTTTGGCAACTTTAACTGCAGACCCATAACCAGTAGAAAATCCACAGCCAATGAGGCAGACTTTCTCCAGTGGTGCTGCTGCATCGATCTTGACCACTGAGATCTCATCCACCACTGTGTACTCAGAGAAGGTGCTGGTGTGGGCGAAGTGGTGGATGGGCTTCCCTTTGTAGGAGAACCTGATGGTGCCATCCTGCATGGTCCCCGGAGGGTTGGTCAGACTGGTCAGTGTAACAGAGAGAAACAGAAGGGCATGAGGCAGGAGCTCACCTGTTGTACAAACACTTTGGCTCCATCTGCAATGTATCAGAAACCTACCCAAATTTCACACAGTTGTTGGCTTCTGGGTGTTTACAAACAGCACATTTTCCACACTGGGGTGTAAACAATGGAATGACTTTATCACCTGGAAGAGGATAAAACAAATGCTTTTTAAATTTCTATCCAAGAATTATTAGAACAAGAACAAGCTTCGGTATATATATATATATCAGAGTCAAAAGTTTTGTAAAAATCTCCCAAGATATAGAGTAAATACACTACCGTGTCACTGTCAGCAATGTTTATCAGTTTGATTTTATGTTGGCTTGAGGATTCCCAAAGAAGAAATGCAAATGTGGCAAACAACCTGAATTTGTATTGTTTCTACTTATGGATAATTATAATTTACTATGTCCAGATTTCTACTAGGGCTTTATATACTTAGTCTCATTTAATCTTAGTTAATTAAATCTCAATTATTCTCAATGTAAGCTTTAGTATAAATTTTAGTTGTAAGTAGACTGACATTATGGGGATATTTTGTAAGAGTTTGATTGCAATAATATTGAGTGTTTTCATAAATATGATTTCCAAATTCATTCATTCTTTTTTTGAAGTAAATATTTATTTTTAATTTAGTTCTTTTCTTGGAAAGCTAACAAGAATTTTTCAAACAATTGGAATTCAAGAAACTTCTCTGAATACTGCAATCATTCCCAAGTCAGGCACTTTCTTATAGAATAGAAGTATCAGTGAAATGGATTCAGGCAGTCTTTTAAGTTTTGAATGATCTATTTTTACCCTTGGTGGTGGTGGAGGGAGTTGAGGTATAAAGTAAGGCTGTCATTTTGTTATTTAGATTTTTGTAAAATGGAAATGCTAAAAGTTCAATCTCATTCCAAACAACTTATTTTTTTCTCTTCACAGGTCATTTTGATACATATTTCAGAAGGAGAGAGTGTATCCACTGCCTAAAAAGAATTTTTTAGAATTAAACATCATTTTTATTTTTAATCCACCAAACTGTCTATTCCTTATGATCAAAAAATGATTTGACAATTATGTCTAATAGATAATATTTAGACAGAAATGATAGCATGGACATTTTCTATTGCATTCACCCTTCACCTCTAAACTATTGATCTATATTAATAAAATTAGGATAAATAACACAATATAATTACGATAAATTAAATACCAAAAATGAAATATTTAGTCAATAGCTCATAATCAGACATTTTAATCAATGAGTAAAGGTAATAAAATAGACACTCTTTGGGCAGGATGCTTTCTGTTAGATCTCCTCCATCAGGTCTGTTTCATTTGCTCCATGTTCAAGAAGAGAGGCTACATAGGAAGAGGAAAATGTGAACAGGTTTCACTACAGGACATAAAAGTTTTCATGTAGATTCAGCCATAGCTGCACAGCGCCACCCTGTGAACTCAGTGAATCACAATTTCCATATACTAACCCAAAGTCTTGGGACATAGACAAATCTTTGTTCCTCAACTCATACAGTTTTTCTGTTGTCCCATTTGTGGTTCTGTTTTGGGATCTGAAGGAAGATGGTGCTCAGGAGCTCTAAAATGGCATTAGAATATGACCCCCAGGATGGCAGTCACTCTGTCTCCTTGGTCTTCCAGTGTCCCAGGATCTAACCTGGTGCCTGACATCCAGGAGGGCTCCATGAGTCACTGCTGAAGGGGGGGATCATGAGGTCTGTCCCGGGGACCTGCCTGGACATGTGAAGGAAGTCAGGCAGGGAGAGAGGAAACAAGGTCATCCCCTGTCTAGTTCCAGTTCCACCATTGGCTGCTGCTGGGACCTGTGCAGTTCTTTCATGTCTCACTGCCTCAGTTTCCTCCTCCAGGCTGCTTGACCTTGGGAGGTCTGAATGCAGACACATCCCCTGAGTGAATCCTGTACCTGGTTTGACTGCAGTCACCCCCTCGCCAATGCTCTCCACGATGCCAGCTCCCTCGTGGCCTAAGACCCCAGGAAGTGGTGTAGAAAGATTCCCATTAACTACATGGTCATCTGAGCGACAGATTCCTGTGGCCACCATCTGTGAGGGAAAGGGAAAATAATTACATTCAGAAAAATTTATGTCCCTTGGATAGTCTTAAAGTTTCTAATTCCCTAAAGGGGGCTTCTAAAGAGTTTTAAAGAATTTAGCCCACTCATACTTGTAACAAATTAAAAATTCAGATTTTCAGTCTAAGATCATCTTATATTTTCCTTTCCTGCATTAGACAATCTGGAATAATCTACAAGATAAACGTTTCTGTAATCTGTATGATTTCTACAATATACAATAATGCAGTAGAAATTTAAAATGATATCAAGAAAATAGACCTTTATGTTCAATCAGCTGCTGATTGACTTTGAAATCTTGATATATATCCTTCTGTACTGTATTCCTCTATAAACACATACATTCTTTTTTATATTTCTTAGGTTTGTTCCTTATTTTTTTCTAGGTTACTTTGATTGCTTTAAAATATTTAATGAAATATGCCATTTATATCTTTTCTTGACAACCAATGTAATTCCATTGCACTGATTACCATAATTCACAAAAAAACTTTCTTTTAATGGTTTAATGTAGTTTCCACTTTTTAGTATTCTTCGGTTTTAATAAACCTAAATTAAATAGTGGTAGAGAATAGTTTCACCTTGATGCGAACTTCATAGGCCTTTGGGGGTGCAACCTCCACCTCCTCAATGGAAAAGGGTTTCTTTATCTCCCAAAGCACAGCTGCTTTGCATTTTATTACCTGGAATATCAAACAGAATATAATGCTTGTTTTCTCCTCATCTTGAAGTCAGGGATTTTGTCTTTCTGTCTTTGCTTTGCAACATTTAGCTGCATGTATAGTGCAAACAACTGCTGTACTGAAACGGGCAAGTTCTGGGTAGGAAAATAATAAAAATAATTTTTAAGCATGTAAAGAATAACATAGGGAAATAATAGGAGAATTAGTCATATTGAGACATTGAGATACATTTGCACATACTTTTTCTAGGTCATTTTTACATATCGTCTTTTTTCCATGGATATTTATTCTTGATATATTCTAACACTAGTCTCCAATGGTTTGTTGACCCACAACTGTTGGCTTACACATGAAGACCTGTGTCACTGTAATTCACAGAAAGATTTCCTATTATTCATGTAAAACCTGTTGCACTCTTGTTGCTTTTTTTTTTTTTTTTTTGCTTAAGCCAAAAGGATCTGAATTTATGATAACAAGTACAATTTGTCTTCTGTCTGGGAATATTTTCTTTGTCTCACTGTTTCCCTGCCTGCTTCTATCTTTGATTTATTTTCCTTCCCCACCACTTCTCTATGTTTCTGTTTGTGTTATTCACTTGGAGCATAGACTTTGCAAAACTGTTTTCTTGTGTGATTTATGAGTAACCACTTCTTTCAGAATACATTTGGACCAAAATTGACAAGTTAAACTGGAGACTGGTAAATGCAAAAGCAAACATTTGCATATGAATACACATATAATTTTAAATTAGGAGATCTGTGTTTGTTTTTTGATTTGCTAGCGCAAATAGCTTAACCACAGATGTTCTTCAAAATAAGAGATAAAATATATTTTCAAGGTTTGAGAAAGTCTTTAAAACCTGCTTTCAAGGTGGCAAAGTTTGTATAGATTTAATGCCTTTTCAATAGTGAAACAACATACCTATAATTATGATAAAATAAATTATATTGAAATTCACTTCCATTATTCATTTTTTAAGTCGTTCCAATGCCACAATAAATATGAGAGTTCTTGAAAAATGTACATTGATGGTAATGGGTCTTGAATGTTGGTGTATATGCTTGATAGACACACTGTGTCCTGTTCCTGGGGCTTTCCATGCTAGATTTTTAAACTTTACTGGGATGCTACTGGGGGCAACTCTTGAATCCTGGCCTGATTTTACAAATGGAAGTATTGAGGCTAAACTTGATTGAGTAGTTTTCCCAAAGTCACAAATCTGGCTGTCTAAAGAAAAAAGATGCATCCATTGTTATGTTTTCATTACCATATAACACACTTAAATTCTATTTTTTGAATATCCCATAATTGCTTGATTAAAACATTTCTGATTTAGGTTTATAAGTTAGCCATTGATATGTTTAAACTATATCTTAACTAGTGAGCCATATTTTTATTTAACAAAAGGAGAGAACAATAAATACACATGATATATATTATGGCAAATATACATAGGAATAAAAATAGAATTTTTAGAAAAATTGTATATTTTATTTTACTATATATTTTTGTATATATGAAGATTAAATTATTTGTTTCAAATTCAATCCATTTATTATGCAATAAGTACAATAAATTTGTATTTATTATATAACAGATAAAATACTTAACAATAATGTTTATTTGCTTACTTTTCCTGCTGTGCTCATGATGTTTCTGTCTTCTCTGCAGACAGGGGACTGGTGAATTCTTGTGGACTTCGTCCTTGATCAGGGACAAAGCAGATGCTGTCAGATATTGTGTTTGCTTGAGTAATGCCCATTTCTACATATGTGATCAGGGATCTTTAAACCACACCCACTAGTTTATTCTCAGCCCAAATAGAATCAGTTAGGAAAGGACACTGAACTGATATTCACAACTCAATTTTGCAATATGCCAAATTCAGATGTCTCATTTTCCTTAGGTAACATATTTCCCTACCTATAAACTTTAATCACTTTGCATTTTGCTATTTCTTATTTATCGGTTCCCCAATCCCACAGAAGCAGAACAGAGTTCTGTTTTCTCTTTGCCTGCACTAACTTTCAACTTCCAATTTATTTGTTATAGTTGGTGGGAATGGTAGAGAAGCAGTACAGAAGAGGCAAGACAGAGAGCCATGATCCAGAGGAAGGTGCTCAATTGAGGGCAAAGTCTGTTACCTAAAAGGTCACAGGGACGTGTTCTCTGTCCTTGACATTTCTCCTCTGTTCAATACCAGTCAATGTTGACAGAATACCACTGTGTGCCAGCTGCTAACCTGGGCACAGTTGGGGTGACAAAGCTGAATAAGAGATGAGCCATGCTATGGCCTAGGCAGACCCTATCTCTCATTAGCTTTGTGAATGTGAACATATTATTGAAATTTCCTTTGTCTTAGCTTCCTTATCTGTAAGACAAGGCTGAGTAATAGTACTTACCTCACAGGGTTGTTATGTGAAAAAATAAATCAATAAAGCACCTTTCACTGAGCCCAGAAGATAGGAAAACCCTTGAGAAATATAGGCTACAATTGTTATTCATGAGAGGGAATCATAAACTATGGGCAAAGTGGTCACATAGGTAACTAAGCCTTTTTCATGTCAGACTATTTGGAAAGTATTATATATACTATGTTTAAGATATTGCTTTGGGAATGAGAAAGGGGAGGGGGCATTGTGTCCAGAATAAAAAACTCTGACTCTAAAAAAGAGGCTTTTTAGAGGTTCAGGCATTTGATCTAGACTTTGAATTACCTTGGAAAAATAGAGAAAAATACTCATTGGGATTTCTTTTGCCTTTGATTCATTGTAATGTATCCATAGAATAGGAGTTTGATTTTTCTTTTATCCATTCTTGGAAGTCCTGTAATCCTTAGTGCATTAGTTCTTTGATCAGATATAATATGTCACAAGGATATTATAACATAAAGGACATTTCTCTCTAGAATTACTGTGAGAACAATTTCATGGCTATTTAACAGCAATGTGAGTACTGTTTTATGATATAATTGTTGTGAGTCACACCAAAGCTGGTAATCCTTTCCCCAGAAAGAGGTAGGGGAGGTCCTATGATTTCAGGGTGCTTTTAGTCGGGAAAGATTGAGAAAAGCTGCAAGTTCCAAATCTTGTCTCTAGAATTCAATTCCCTTTTCCACCTTACTCTAAACTTTAAACTTCTCATCCACCTTGCTTTTCCCTAGTATCCATTTTATTTAAAAGTTATGTCTCTCCATTGTCCCACAAATCTAAGCCCATTCCTCACTGAAGACCTTGCTTATCATCTTCCTTCTCTGAATAGCTCACCTGCTGGATCCGTCCAGTTGAACCTGAACTGAGACTCAGGTCAAGGCCTCATTCATGGAGATATGGTTGCTTCATCTCACAGTCATCTTTCCCTCCCAGTATCCTTTTAGCTCTGACATCCCTCCTCTCGCATTGGGATCCATTCACTTTTGTTGCTCCCTGTGTTTAGTGTGGAGACTAAACTCTCAAACTCTACTTAAAGTTTTTGGTCAGTGTCCTTTCAAATTTCTGCTTCCATTGTACATAGGACAATGCTATGTGTACAACAGGGGTTTAATGATTGTTGTACTCATTTAACTCAGAGCAGGAACTTCATGAGAATCTCAAAATGAATGGGATCCAGCACCTTCTTGATAACAGCTGTTAAGTAGATGTCAGATCACTCAAAAAGAGAATTCTCCTCTGAAGGATGCGATGATCAGTACATGGAGAGAGTTCCAAAGTGGAGTTCAGAGAGTAAGACATCAGCCAATCTTTTCATTTGGGCTTTCCCAGTATGTGACTCCATGCCTAGCCCACAGTGTGTGCTCAGATATTTGTTGACTAACTTAAGGAACAGTTTCTACTTACAGTCTGGGAAATCTTGAAAGAGTAAGGTATTTCCTAAGAGTTGCCTCAAATTGTGAGCTGGAAATGAGAGGTATGGATGGAATCAACAGCATGAATAAGGTACCCTAAGCAAATCATTTTCTCTTAATCACATCTTTAACATGTTTTCCTTTATACTCCTCTCCCATTACCATGGAACTTAAAAGGCCCTCATGGAGTTGAGATCCTGATACCATTCATGAGCTTCTGTCACTGCAGGAACACATGACTTCATAACATTTCTCAGACACTTTGGGACAAACTCCCTGTGTCAGGTTACCTTCCTTGACACCCATCAGGCAATTGTTACGTTTTCACCCTTTGTCCTCCTTTCCAGAGGCTTAGAGAGGCAGTTTGGGAATGCAGAGGTCACAGGATAGGGTATCAGTTCTCCAGTGTCAGGAGGATCATGATGGGCCTGGAACATCAACTCAATTGTCCAAAGGCAACTCTAAGGGTTCACAGGGCATCACTCTCTTCTACTTCTCTCTTTTTTCTCTAACCCAGTTCCAGTTTTACATAACATTTCAAATCAAGCATCTATTACCTTCTAAATGTAAGTTCTCAGGAGAAAGGATATAAGTCATTCAATGTGGTCAGGGAATTTCCATGTGTAGGCAGAATAATGGCCCCCAAATATGTCTGTGTCTTCATCTCTCAAAACTGAATTTTTCACATTTAAAAGGCAAAAGGGACTTCATTGATGTGAATAAGTTAAGGACTTTAAAATAGGCACATTACCCTGCATTATCCAGGTGAACCCAATCTAATCGTAATGGTCTCAAAATTGGAGAACCACTCCAGGTTGTGTTTAGAAAGGCAGATGTGTCTTAGAGGGCCATGTTTGCTTCATTCTTTTTCCATTGTTCCTGGAACAAAATGCCACACACTCTCTCAGTAAGTTATCAGGAATGAAGGAAATTGCATCCAAAATTGTTTCATCTAATTCATTTCTTGGAATAATTTATGAGATAGAAACCAGTACCACACACATTTTACAGATGCAAACACTGAGACTTACAAAGTTTCCCTACATTTCCCAGAGTAACCATAGCTAATGGAAGAGCCAGAATACCAAGAGGCCTAACTCCAGAGTCTGTACACCTGTCACTAATCATAATCATCAGCATTATCATCATCACAGCCAAATCATTCTAACTCTTAAGGTATCATTCTAAATGCTTTCCATTTATCAATCCATTTACACTTTCCTGTATGAGGTAAGCACTGCTATTACCACTTTTTACAGGTGAATGTCTATCAATAATGTCTGTGCCATCATTAAAGCTAATTTTTAGGTCTTCTAATGCAGTTTTCCAGACTATGCCAAATTTCCTTCCAATGTGGTACTTTAAACAATTTGTTTTCAGTCAAGAGATGATGTAATCATTGGAAATTTTATACCCAGTCACACATCTTCCTGGAATCTCAGACTTGCTGCAGTATTGCCAGGATGTGCTCTGCTCCTGGGTACATATGCTGTCCTGGGAGCTTCCCCACCCTCTTCTTTGGTAATCTCTATACTTTCTCTGGGATCAGAAAAATCTTCTCTGATCCTCTGTCTTTCTTTTTCTTGAATTAATTGATCAATTAGGGTCCACTTTCTCAGGAAGAGTCCAGAGAAATGGTGTAGTGGGAGAGGAATTTTTTGATGTTTTTAAGTTTCTATAGGATTTTCATTCCTGCTAGATAATTTTTAATACCCATATCCATCCCTTAAATATATGATTGTGTTTAGAGCCCAAGTTGGTGAATGAGCTTATTATCCATACTTAGTGTTCAGGACAAACATATTCCAATCTGCTTTGATTCCCCCCAACTGCACTTTGTACATCTCATTCATGTGATCTTGATGCTAAATCATATTTTGTGCACATCCAAGAAATGTCTCATAGATCTAGTTGTCTTCTTCTATATCAACACTACTCTAATTCAGACTAAATTCTCTTCTTCCTTACAAAGTTAAAGCCTCATCACTCTCTCTGTTCTTTTCCTTACCTCCAGAATACAATCCTCAGTCACGCAAGAATGTGCTTTACCATGTGCCAAATTGATCCTATCGCCAATTTGCTCAAAAGAATTTTTTTTTCCCCATGGGCAGGCAACATGAATCAAACCTGAGTCTCCAGCATGGTAGGCTAGAACTCTGCCTGCTTAGCCACCATGGCCTGCCCTCAAAAAACTTTTAATAGAGGTCCCATTGCTCAAAAATCCAAAGCTTGTACACAGAGTTCATGAATCACTGTTACTTGAGCCCAGACATTTCTCATCATGAATTTTATGGACAGTCTGGTAGTTTGAAGCTTTTATGTAGCCCAGAAAAGGTCATGTTCTTTTAATCCATTCCTATGGGTGTAGACATACTGTGGGTGGGACTTTTTGATTAGGCTATTTCCACTGAGATGTGAATGAGGTGGGTCTTAATCCTCTGACTATAGTCCTTTATAAGAAGACAAAATATATAGAGAAGTTAAGAAATGAAATTGAGAGAAGCTTATAGAAAAAGCCCCTAAGAAGCCAAGAGAACAAATAAGAACTCACTGAAGCCAGAAGCTGAAATCAATGAAACCTGGGAGAGAAGGACCAGCAGATGCTGGCCATATGCCTGTCCATGTGACAGAGGTGTCTCTGATGCTGGCAGCCTGTCTTCAGAGTCCAGAGTTGGACATTTTCACAGCCTAAGAACTGTAAATTTTAAGTTAATAAACCCCCATTTAAAGGCAACCCATTTTTGGCATATTGCATTTCAGTAGCTTTAACAGACCAAAACAGGCAGCAATACTAAATACTTGCAACTTTCTAAACATAATCTGCCCCTTATTGAGGAGCCAGAAGCCTGAGATGTTCTCTGGCAATTTTCTTTTTTGTTACACTCATCACTAACCTAGAGATTTAGGCATAAATCTCTGTCTCTAGGTAGCAATCGTATAATGACAGAATTCCAGGTAAAAATGTCTGATTTTTCTTTTAGTTGTTACTTGGTTGTGATTGTTAACCCTCTCTTAACTCCTCGTTCCTTTCTTTTTCTCATAATACTGGAGAGATGAAGACTCTGATAGCCTAGGGAGACTCAAATCACTCTTAATCTCATAAGACAGCCCACTTTTTGTTTTGTTTTGGTTTTGATTAGAGAATTTGTAAATTTACAGAAAAAGCATGCATAAAATTCATAGTTCCCCTATATTACTTTTATAGTAATACTTTCATTAGTGTGGTATATTTGTTACTATTTATGAAAGAATATTTTTATGATTATATTACTGTTGTCCATTATTTACAGTAGGGTTCACTGTGTTTTACAGTTCTAGATTTTTTTTTTCTGCATGCTGTGTGGTGGGGTCACATTTCATTTTTTTTCCATGTAACTATCCCATTATTGTGGCACCATTTGTTGAATTCTTTTTTTTTTTTTTGGGAAGTGCATGGGACAGGAATTGAACCTGGGTCTCCCCCATGAAAGGTTAGAAATCTAGCATTGAACTACCCTTGCACCCATAGCTTTTTTTTTTTTAAATACTTATTTTAGTTCTAGGGATTGTGTTTCTCTAAAGAAACCTGAGTAATACACATATACATAACCTTAAATTTTTCTTTAAGCATATTCAACAAATAATCCAGTGTTGCTAATTATGTTCACAACGTTATACTGCTATCAACACAATCTATTAACATAATTTATGATTAACCCAAATAGAAACTCTGTGTAATAAGCATTGACTCATTACCAATACAATTTTGATAGTCCTGTCTTCTAGTTCACTGATTCTTTCTTCTGCTTGATCAATCTGCTGTTATATGCATTGGACATATTTGTAATCTCCATTATTGTGTCTTTCATCCCCATATTTTCAGTTATGGTTCTTTTCACCTTTCAAATTATTCTGGATATGCTCACATATTTTCTTTTAAATATCCCTTAGCTATATATCCATATTTCCTTCATATCCTTGAATTGATTTTGATTTGTTTAAATTTCTTTGATAAGTTGTTCCAAGTTCTATGTCTCCTCTGAAGTTTAAATTTGCTTGCTTGACTGAGCCATATTTGCCTTTTTCTTGGTATACCTTGGAATTTTTTTTCTGATGTTTGGGCCTTTGATTTTTTGATGTATTAACTCCAAGGTCAGTTTCTCCCCTTTACCAAGGGTTTTATTGTTGATTGGCTTTTTTTCTTTGACACTTGGTCCAACTTATTCTGACCTTTACAATAGACTGTTTATAACTGTTTAGATATTTTCAGCTCTTCTTCATGTGATTCTTATCCTGGATATGCAATGAAAATATTGAGATGTCAGTTTTTGAAAGCAATTGTTTCACCTCCAGGAGAAAGTATCCCTTCCTCAGTTACTTCTCTGGGAATCTTCATCTTTTATGTTTGTTTTGGGAAGAATTATCTCCTTAGATCCTATAACTTGTTTAAATTTTACCCTGCACTCATTCTCCCCATTTCATTACATTTTCCAGGTCTGGAATCCATCCTACCCTACAGTAGTTCAGTCAGCCCTCCCACCACCACACAATCTTTTAGTTTCTGTGAGGTTTTTCTGCCTCCAGTTTCATTACCATTAGGGTATCCTTACTGAGGAAGCTTGATAGGGTCAATCCAGAAATTGTGTGGGGTTTTAACTCACTGCTGTGAGTGGCTTTTCAGTCTGCATTTATGGCAGGAGGGTCCAGGCCATATTACCTCTGTGTGACCCCCAATTGGTGCAGGATTGATTGAAATGGAGGTGTCCAGACTGGCAGATTTGGGATGGAAATCTCCTATTTGATATTATGTTCATTTTTATTTTTTCTTCATTCAGTGTTTATGGAGTTCTTCTCCATTCTTTATTGAACTCTGGAGATCAAAGCAAGTAGGATTTATCCTTTTATTAATTGATTCTGAGGTTAAAATTTTCCAGGGGATGTCTTACATCACCATGTTGATGGTGTCAGCTGTGTTCATTTTGTTTTTTTTTAAATCTATGCTCCTCAACCTGAATCATTTCTGCTTTCTTGTCTTCAAGTTCGCTGATTCTTTCTTCAGCCACCTCCAAATCTATTGAAGCTATCTAGGGAATTTTTCTTTCTTTTTTTTTTTGGTATGCTATATGGTGGGGGTCACATTTCATTCTTTTTGCATGTAAGAATCCTCTTATTGCTGTACCATTTGTTGAATTTTTGTTTGTTTGTTTGCTTGTTTGTTTGTTTGGGAAGTGCATGGACCAGGAATTGAACCCAGGTCTCCCACATGGTAGGTGAAAATTCTACCACTGAACCACCCTTGTACCCCCTTATTTTGGTTTTTGTGTTCTTCAACTCCAGGATTTCTCTGGAGAGACTGCTATGGTGTTCATTCACTATTCTCCATGTGCACTATAGTTCTTCCTATGTGTTTTCCTTTTCTGTTTGAGAAGATATATAGAGAGGATCATTATTTCAACATCTCTGTTGTTAAGTCCAAAACCTAGCCCTCTTCATTGATGTATTCTTGGTCTTTATTTTATTCCTTTGAATGAGCCGTTATTTCCTGTTTCTTTGTTTGCTTTGAAATCTTTTGTTATACACTGTATATTTTAACATTTTACAATGCTAACTTGGGTTTATTCCATGGGCTGTCCCTTAAGTTTGCATACAGTTAGAGGTATAATAGAGATTTTCTTGAATGCCCAGAGCTAATCAAAACAAATGAAGGCAAAAGGCCCTTTTCACTCTCTTTGAAAATTAGCTCTGTTTTTGCTGATGATCTCCCGAGCTTAGCCTTCCAGTAAAAAACATCAGCTTGAGGAAAATGGGAAGAGCAGGGTTCTCTCTGTCTTATCTGAACTGCACTGAGACTCAGCTGGGAGGTCTGCCTTTTCTCTTAAGTTGGTGCTTATTACAAGCTCCAGGATATCCCTGTTTATAGTCCATAAGAGTTTGAGTGAGTAGACCCTTTGAAATTAATCTCCTTCCCATCCTGGGTGTTTTTTTAAGGGACTTAAGGCAGGTGGGGCTTTTCCCCAGAATGTTTTAACTTAACTGTTTCTCACACTTTCCCACCTGTCTTCAGAAAGTTTCTCTGCCCTGAGGAGAAACTATGGAAGGGTTGGTCCAAGATATATTCCTCAACTCACTCTCTCAGACATTCCTTTGATAGATTAATACTGACATACATGCAGTCCAGTATGCACACAGGGGATATTCTCCTCCTTCTGAAACAAGACCAGGGACTCAAAAAGAAACCATAAGCTGCTCTATCTTGTGTTGTGGAGGGGTTGTGGGGGTACCAGTAAGCACACCAGGAGCTTCATCTATGGCTTTTGAAATGCATTTTATTAATTAAGCACTTGCCCAATTAATGTAACCCATTAATCATCTTCATAACCGTTTTGAGAAAGGTTAACGACATTAAGATTACACTGCAGCCTTTGCCACAGGAGGTTTGAAATAATGGTTGCTCTTAGAGTCAGTACTCAGCAATCTGAAATAGCTAGTCAGAGGCAGAGATGCACAATCAAACCAACCATTCCCCGTGCTTCAAAGATTAGTTTTTATGTCCCAATGTTGTGCCAGAAAGCTGATCCAGTAGCTGGAGCTCCAGTGCCCACTGCTTCTTGCCACTAAGCTGGGGCAAAGACGGATGGTAACCACTGCAGTGAGAGTAAAAATCACAGGTCTTTATTGAAATTTATCAGCTTATTCCTTCTTCTCTCTCTTGGGGTATGTTCTCCACACACTCTGGAGTTTTAAGGTGGTTGATTCGGATAGTTCTTGTTAGTTCTATAGTTGTTTTCATGGAGGGACTGATTCCACAATTTTTCCACAATCCTAGTGTTATGGTTAGACTGATGTATTAACTTTGCTGATTATGTTGCCCAGTATTTGGTCGAGGAAGTACTGGTCTGATTGTTACCATGAAAATATTTTGTGAACTTAAAAATCAGTTAGTTGATTGCATCTATGGATTATTACATCTATAATAAGCTGAGGAGATTTCTAAGCTAATTGTGGAAACTGAAGCTTGGTTTCTCCTTTTAGCTTATAGTGAAATGAGAGGAAAGTGATAAACTGAGAATTGACCTCCTGGGTATAAAGAAACCAGAAATGAATGTTTTTTTGAAAATTCTGAGCTTACTGAGAGTGAGCCCCCTTAGAATGGTGCTCCATGTGAAGGTTTACCCGAACATAAATACAATCAGCCATTTCAGTGCAAGTCAAGATTGGAGGTGCAGTTATCCAGTATGGATGTGTGGAAAATCCTGCTGTCTGGTGGATTTTTCTTCTGTGTACTACAGGCAAATGTAACTTTTTTCTGAGATCTGTATGAATGTAACCATTACCAGTCTGTATTAAAAGAGACCGAAAAGAGACAGATAGAAAGAAAGATCACTTCAAAGGCAGAACCATGAATGCTGTGGTCTAAACCAAAGATATTTTTCAGCCATAAGATTGGACCCACTTATGTGTGTGGAAAGAGTGAGTCTGCCACGGCACTTGGAGAGGGCAGTCTTTCCACTCTGTTGTTCAGGAAGAGTGCTGCCACCTCAGAATTTTGAGAGGGCAGAGTGTATGCTGTTAGGATTACTGAGAGCCTGGCTACCATCCAACCTTTGAGAGGGTAGAGGCTTCACTGAGTGTTTGGGAGGATCATGGCTACTGGGAAAGTAGTTGGAAGGGTTGAAGCTGCCACTTTGTCAGTCCTGGAGGACAAGAAAAATCATTCCATAGATGACTCTCAGACCTTGAAATATAATGGAGCATGCTCTGCAGGCTTTCAGAATTGCTTGGGACCTTTTGATGAGGTTAATTCAGTTAAAGCATGTTTCAGTTTACTAATGCTGCCAGAATGCAATATGCCAGAAGTGGGTTGGCTTCTCAGTGGGGATCTATTACGTTACAACTTTGAATTTAGAAGGCTATAAAAAGGTATCCACAAGAGGATATCTTCACTGAAGAAAGGCTGGGCATCCAGGGTTCCTCTGTCACATGGGAGGGTACATGGCCACACCTACTTGTCCTTTTCTGCCAGCTTTTGGTTTCAACAGGAAATCCAGCTTCTGGTTTCTGGTCTCCAAAATGTCTCTGGGTATTTTTTTCTCTTAGTATCTCCAGGGACATTTTCTTTCTCTGTCTCCAAGTGTTTCTGAGCTATACGCTCCCTGTGTCATAAAGGACTCCAGGAAAGGATTAAGACCCACCTTGAATTGGATGGGCCACATGTCTACAGAAACAAATTAATCAAAATGTACCTCCCAACCATGGTCTGCATCACAAGAATGCATTAGAAGAATATGGCTTTTCTGGGGTACCTAACTCTTTCAAACCAACACATTCCATCTCTGGACCACAAAATAATATGTTCTTCAATATACAAAATACATTCATTCCATCACTGGGGTGAGGGTTTTAACATTTCTAAGAATTGGGGGCAACACCTTGTTCTCAGCTCCACCCTTTCCAAGCACTGGGCAGCATCTGGACTCTCTGCCATCTCCAGAACACATGCTCAACCCCTTCGGAACAATTGGATGGTCGCCAGGCTCTCCCAATCCCTAGGGAATGTGCTCCTCCTGGAGCAGTAAAACTCTTCCTAAACATTGGGGTGTAGGGCACATTCTCTGTAAACTCCAGGGCAAATTCATCTTTTCCATAAGCATGGTTGGGACCACTCTTCTGGCCCAAGGTGACTTAGCTACAGACCTTGGCTTCCATGGTTCTGCTTTTGAAGTCATTTTTCTTTCCATTCATCCCTTTTTGTCCAGATTGGCAGTGATTCTATTTATAAAGAACCCCAAACAAACTTGTCAGTTTTCCATACAGCATATAGGGTCACAACCATCAGACAATAACTATAAGACTTTCCACAAATTCTTTCTGGATAACTATTTTGAATCCTGTCTTGTGCAGAAATGACTGCTGTTTCCATGTTTGGTTAAATCTTCACATAGGGCATTATTCTCTGGGAGCTAATTTTCCAAAAACCCTGAATTTTCCAAACTATTAGTTTCTGGTTTCTTTGTACCCAAGAGTTCAGTTCTCAGCTTATCCCTTTCTTCTCACATTTTACTAAAGGCTACAGGAAGAAGCCAGGCTGCATTTTCCAAATTTAGTTTGGAAATTTCCTCAGCTAGGTATCCCAGCTCATCACTTTCAATTTCTGCCTTCCATTCAGTAACAGTATTCAATTTTGCCAAATCCTCTGCCATTTAAAACAAGGATCACCTTCTTTTCAGTTTGCAGCAACACATTCCTTGTTTTTGTCTAAGGTCTCATTGAAATATCTTTAGAGTTCATATTTCTATCAAAAGTCTGTTCAAAGCAATCCAAGCCTCTCTTATCAAGCATCTTCCCCTCATCCATTTATAAAGCTGTTCCAACATTTTTGGTATTTGCAAACTGCAGTACCTCACTTCTATGGCACCAAAATCTATTTCAGTCTGTTTAAAAATGTAAACCATTCTTGTGGGCATAAACCCGTTAAAAGTAGGACATTTTGATGAGGTTAATTCAGTTAAGGTGTATTTCAGTTTGCTAATGCTACCAGAATGTAATATACCAAAAATGGCTTGACTTTCTCAATGGGAATTTTTTAGGTTATGACTTTACAGTTCTAAGGCCATAAAAATGTCCAAACTAAGGCATCAATAACAGGATACCTTCACTGAAGAAAGGATGATGGCATTCAGGGTTCCTCTGTCATATGGAAAACTGCACAGCCACCTCTGCTGGTCCTTCTTTCAATGATGTCTCCAAAACGTCTTTGGGCATTTCTTTTTCTCTTACCTTCTCTTGGTGCATTTTTTCTCTGTCTCCCAATGTTTCTGAGCTCTGATCTCTCTGTGCTCTATCATAAAGGACTCCAGTAAAGCATTAAGATCCACCTTGAAATGGGTAGGTCACATCTCCATGGAAACAAAAGATCTAATCAAAAGGTTCCACCTAAAAATAGTTTTGCACCTGCAAGAATGAATTAGAAGAATATGACTTTTCTGGGGTACATAACAGTTTCAAACCAGCACAAAGTGTGACCCATCTCAATCGGCTGGGTGTTATTCCTGATTCAGGTGGGTTATACCTTGTGCTGGTTCAACAGTCTCATCAAAACAATCCAAGCTTCTCTTATTAAGCATCTTACAATTCTTCCAAGATCTTCCCCTTATCCATTTAAAAAATTTTTTAAATAATAATAATAATATTATTATTATTTTTTGCATGGGAAGGTATGGGGAATCGAACCCAGGTCTCTGGCATGGTAGGCGAGAATTCTGCCACTGAGCAACTGTAGCCCGCCCACCCCTTATCCGTTTATAAAAACATTCCAGCAATTTTGGTATTTGCAAATCACAGCACCCCACTTCTCTGGCATCAAAATCTGTTTCAATTTGCTATATGTATAAGAGAATAAAATTCAGACAAAGCAAGAAAAAAATCATAGTAGCAAAAAACTGAAATCCAGGAAACTCAGAAGGGAAGGGAGAGTCTCAGAGATGCCATGCCCCTTGCCATGTGACAAAGGAGCCAAGGATTATCTATAGCTGGTCTTTGGAGAGAAGGCAATTCCTTGATGATGCCTTGATTTGAACATTTTCCTGGCCACAAAAACATGAGTGAATATATTCCTATTGTTTAACTGATCCATTTCATAGTATTTACTATGTGCAGCCTAGAGATATATAACACCCAATAAATCCACATTTGAATGTCCCCTGTCTTGGAATGTTCCCAAGGGAAAAAATGGATGTGAATTCAAAATAAATGGTCAATGGCTACTCTAAACCCTTTCTGCTACTCATTACAGCTGTAGATTTTGGAAAGGTAAAAACAAATGTCTTCTTATTTCCTTTACTCCAGCTTTCCCTTAGTATCCATTTCCCTAAAACTTGAGTTAATAAATATTTAGTCCTGAATGTGCTTCCCCAACCCTCTCTCCCACTCACTGTATGTACTGGTTTGAAGAATTTATTACCCTAGAAAAGCCATGTTTTAATCCTAATCAATCTTGTGGGAGAAACCATTTCATTTACTCTCTATTCAATAATGTAGGCTGGAAACTTGATTAAGTTATTTCCACAAAGATGTGACTCAACTATTTGTATGTAGGCTGGAAACTTGATTAAGTTATTTCCACAAAGATGTGACTCAACTATTTGTGGGTATTATCCTTTCATTAGAGGGAGATGTGACTCCAGGCATTCCAGGTAGGTGTGGATTATTTTACTGGAATCCTTTAAAAGAGGAAGTATTTTGAAAAAAGCTTGAGATTCTGAGAGAGCAGAGAATGGTGACAGAATGAGGAGAGCTGTGAGAGAGTCCCAAGAACTATGAAGCAGAGAGCCCAGAGAACTTTGGAGATGAAGAAGGAAAACACCCCTGGGGGTAGTAGCTTCATGAAACAAAAAGCCTGAAGAGAAAGCTAGAAGACATTGCCATGCTCACCATGTGCCTTTCCAGTTGAGAGAAACCCTGAATTTCATTGGCCTTTCTTTTTTTTTTTTTTTTTACATGGGCAGGCACCGGGAATCGAACCCGGGTCCTCGGGCATGGCAGGCAAGCATTCTTGCCTGCTGAGCCACCGTGGCCCGCCCTCATTGGCCTTTCTTGAGTGATGGTAACCTCTTGTGGGCGCTTTAATTTGGACATTTTTAAGGACTTGCTTTAATTGCTGCATTTTTGCAGCCTTAGAACTGTAAACTTGCAACTTATTAAATTCCCCCTTTAAAAGTTCTGTTTCCAGTATATCACATACTGGCAACTAGCAAGCTGGAACACCCTAAAATATGGTATCACCTAGGGCACATCTATTATTTTAATTTAGAATAAGTGACAAATTTTTGACTTGAAATTGTAATCATATCCTTTCAGACAATTGGGTACTTCCAAAAACACTGAAAATTACTGTTTTCTCAGTGAGTGTTAGTCCCTAAACCTCATAATTAGATGAGAATTATATGGTGATTTTCTGACCTGCTTTCATTCATAAAAAATCTACTGCATTATTTTGGGATTGGTTATATACTTCAAAAGAAAAGTCTAAGGAAGGCACTAGATATTTTTCTTTCTTCTGTTTTCTAAATGTAAGAGGTAACAAGAAACTTCTGGGTGTTCTTCTTGTTTGTCATGGTGCTGAGCAGATGTTTCTCTGCACCCTGATTCCCAAAGGAATAAATTGAACAAAAAAAGCCTATGTATATATATATATATATATATATATATATATCAAATCATTAATCTTATCAAGGGACTATTAGGCCCCAACTATAGAGTCCTCATTAGATTTCTATCTTATTTTTGTCCCACCAATTTTCGTTTCTCTTCCTAAATTTTTGAAATAATTAATAAATAAATAGAATTTAACCCACTTCAATACAATTGTTACTTTAAAATTTTCAGAGGGCACTGAACGAAGAAGATTAGTGCAATAATCATATTTTAATAAACTAAATGTCAGTTTTGCCCTCACTCTATTTCGATTACTGAGTACATTTTCCCAAATTGAATTCCTTTCTTATCCTGGATCAGTTTATGTAATTTGTAAGGTAACAAAGGGTAGTCCAGAGTTCCCCTTTTATTATTTGTTTTTGTACAGTTGCTCAAGGGATTTAGTTAATTTGTCAGAGCTGTTAAACTATCAACATGAAATTCTTCATCCTCAAACTTTGAAAAATTTCCCCCATCTGGCTGAGTGTTACAATGGTGGCTACGAGTACAAGTGTATGTACATTCATAGAGTTACATACTTTAGGGTGGACCAATCATTATTAAAGTTCTTGATTCCAGAAATAAATAACATTCTAAAATAAAAATAAAACTTGTAGGAGTCACTGGGACACCCTTACTGTGTATACCGTTACAGGCCCATCTGGATATGAGCCACTCGGGTTCCCCTTTTACTTTGACTTTAACCTGCCTCCTTCCCCTAAGACATTAATGACAACAGAGAGTCAGGTTTGGGTGAAGAAGACACCTATGTCTCACCTTCATGGCGTATGGAGGCCTTTACCAGTCTGTCAGAACATAGACATTTGTTTGTGAAGATATTTCATGGAGCACAGGGCATTTTTAGTAGTAAAACCATTCTGTATGATACTGTAATGGTGGATACATGAAATTATGCATTCATAAAAACCCATAGAACTGTGCAACACAGAGAGTGAAGCTAAAGTAACCCAAGAACTTTAGTTAACAATAGTGATAATAATAATAATAATAATAATAATAATGTATCAATATTTTGTCACGCATTTTTACAAATGTGTTACACTAATGTAAGGTGTTAATACTAACTAGGATAAATTGCCCCATATGTGTGGGGAAGAGTAAATATATGGAAAGTACTTTCTGTACAATTTTTCTGTAAACCTGAAAGCATGCTAAGGAGATTACATTTTAAAAACTCAAAAAAAAATTTCCCAGAAATTTCTGTTTCTTTTGTAATGCTCCCATGTGCTTTTGTGGATAACATCTTTGAAGAGCTGAATCAATACTTTTGTTGGTCTGATGTTCTAGATGGTGAGTACCAGGAGCAGTCAGAAGGCAAGTGCAAGTGAAGGCATTTGCATGGCAGGAAAACGTTGGATACTGAAATAGAAAAGAAAATACATTAATATAAGATATTTGATACACTTCCTTGTGAGAATTCTAGGAGGATGTGATGTGTCATGGTGGAAGTCTGGTTGCATATTCAGTCATTCCATCCCCATCCCTATACATTCAAGTACAAACAGCTGAAAAAGAAGCTCATCTTTTACTGGTTGTCTCATGTCACCTTTAAACATAAGCTCACTCATCACACTATAACTTTCTTTTACACTTTCATTCTATAGTAGCATCTTCACATAACATTTTTGAAATTCTTAGTATCTGGCATATTAATAAATATAAACAGTAATGGGTAATTACAAGTAATAAATTCTTGCTATCTGCCATGCACTTTGTAGATGCTTTTCATGCATTATCTCATGTAAACCTCAAACTAAGTGAAATGCCAAGAGACAATGAAGGAAGTTTGTTGAATACAGTGTTCCATATTATTCATTTAAATATATGCATACATGTAAATATGCATATTTATGTATATATATGTTCTTGTGAGAACAGTTTAAGTTCTTGTGAGTCAGTGTAGTGTAATAGAAAATAAAGTGGCTTTTCTAAGAAACAGGTCTCAGTTTGAATTCTAGCTCTTCTGTTTACTAACCGCACATCTTCTTTGAGTCTCATTTTTCCCATTCTTAAATAATGAGATTAAGACTAGAAATTAGCATTCATTGGGAATCACAAGAGATAATGCAGATAAGACACATTGGGTAGTAGCTGGTATACTGTCAATGCTAGTTTCTTTGCTTTCTCAAGATTATAAAATCTTAATATATATGTGTGTATATATTAGATGTAGTGTCTAGTTTAATATTATATGTTTCTGGTTGCCTAAGATACACTATTCAAATTGAAAACTTCAGGAGAGGTAGAATGAAGTTGAAAAGCTCCTGAGAAGTAGACTGAGGATGCAAGAAAATGCATGAATTGTAGAGCTAGAAGGAGGGGGTTGTTTTAACTGTTACCATTCCAGCTTCTTATTAATGCAGGTAAAAATGCATCTTATTAGGCAGTGTTAAAAGTTAAATATTAGAGATTGAAAATGGTATTGGCTGATATTCATAAGTCATTTTTAAAAATAGGATTTGGACACTATCCTTTTATGGTAACTTTTATTTGTGAAAATATCTTTGAATATTGCAAAAAAAACTGTAATAGTGTCTTTTATGAAGGACTACTAAGATCTGTAGTGACAATAGTTCCAATGTAGTTCTATTTACTCCTATAATGAGTAGGAAATGATATAATGAAAGTTATGGAATGTCCTGATTTCATATAAATTTCCATCCATCAATGCTCAGCCTGTATTAAAGGCCAGGCAGAGGCTGCAGGGGCTCCATAGTCTGATGACTGTGTGACTCTAATCCTCTTTCCTTTCAATGGTGAGCCTCGTGTCAAGAGGCTCTGATGATTCAGATTTGTGGCAAGTCAGAAAATTTGACTTTCACAGAACTGAAATGACAAACAACTGTTCTTGGCGTCTCATAATAATATGCGAAATCTTCTACGTGCAAATGAACTCGTATGGGATACCCAGCATTCCAGTATTTTCTCATCTTTCTACCTTCTCATTGATGTGTCTAAACACTTAGCAAAAATTTATTTTCTCTGTTAGCTTACCTCCCACCAACTTTAGAAGCAAGGGTTAAAACAAGACCTGCGGAATTTGTTGGGAGGAGTTGGTGTCAGGGTGATGGAGGCAGTAAACTGTGGAGATTGTTACCTGCCTTAAGGAGAACAGTCTGGGAGGAAGAGGAAGTTTATTAACCCCAAATGGTTATCTTAAGTATGAAGGAAGAGAGCACTGAAAGATAAGCACTCTGTTCCCTCATGAAATGCATGCATGCCTTTTGTCACCCTGCAGTATCTAAGCAGGAACTAGTTAAGAATAAAGTTGTCTGTTGTCACTAATCTTCAGACCCCCTGATCCCGTCTGTCTCTCTCGTCATTCCTTAATATCCTTCGAGCTCTGGTCCATGGGAAGCAACAACCAACAAAAGAGGAAAAATATCTATTTCTTTCCAGAGCAAGTAGGTTGAAGCCTTCATTTATTTTTTTCAAAAGGTAAAACATAAGTTATTAATGGATCCAATGGAAACTTGTTGGCCATAAAATCAGCCACAAGTTTGGGAACAGAATCTTTACTCTTAAAGTCTAGAAAGAGGAAGACATAATTTGCAGATTCAGACAGGGCTAAGTAGGAGAATTGTAGAGGAGATTTTTCAAATATAATTGAAATCATAGTGTATAAAATTAACTGAATTCCACAGATTGTTGTTACTGGGGCTAATAAGAGATGTTATATTTCAATATCTTTCTGCAGCAATTTGATGTTTTTGTGTTTTAGTGTTTATGCCTTGGTAAGCTCTGACCCTTCAATATTGGCCCTCTCACTGAGTAATTATAGTACAGATTGTTATGTCCAAAGTAAAGGGGCCAATTTAGCAGTTGTCTAAATTTGGGCAAAGAGTGCAAACATGAACTGCTATGAATTTCCTGGGTCCTACTGGACATTTCAGTTCATTTTCCAGTCATCAATATCAAAAGAGGATTTGCTATATAGGTCTCAGCTAGTTTTGGGGGCAATCAGAGGTGTGTCTTGGGATCTTCAGTCTGAAATAGTTTCACATCTAGTGGATCTGGGGCCTAAAGATACATTAGGATTTTAAATTTATCTTTGACCAAATTATTTTCAAAACCTGGCCGTGTCAGTTACAAAATGGAACAAATCTTGGGGCTGATAAAAATTTGGTCCTTAACCTTAACAATGTACCAACATAAACTGTCCCTTTCCATGTGCATCCAGCCAACAGCAACATAGGGTTCATGGAGAGTTTTTGGGATTCTGGAAGCCTCCCTATAATGATACTCACACCAAATGCCTCATGACAGCATGGCAGTGCCTCTAGCTGAAATGAAATTAACATTTTGGATTGTAAAAATAAGTTTTCTGATAGTTCCTGCCCATAATATATTGAAAGTGTTCATATAGTATCAGTTCAGCTTAAGCATATGTGGAGGGTAGATGTTTATCTTTTTCTTCTTTGTGTGAAGATTAGTAGGTGTGGATTAGGGAATACACAGAAAATATTTTTTGGATGAGAGAATATGTGGATGTAATTATGTGTGCACAATTTTTTCTCATAATGTATTAAAAAGGCTAACATTGTTACAAAAATAGACATATTTGATCCCTGACAAAAAGGGTAATGTTTCATCATCACATGGATCTAAGGTCATCAATCATGTGGTTAATTATTTCTTATTTATTTATTTAGCAGATACTTTGAACCTCATGCTTAGATCAGGTTTATTGATGTTGAACCAGATATAAGTTGATTATATAATCAAAATTTGTCTCTTGTCCAATTGATGTTCTCCCTTTTAGTGGATCCTTCTTTTATTGCCCATCTCTAAATTGTACATTTTGTACATGTTACTTTTTTCTCTGAAAAAGGTATATTGGTTTTACTTTAACCATCACCTTTTATTCTAGAATCTCAAAAGACAGTCAAGAAAAAAGGACAGGCCAGAGGCCTTGTCCTCCAGTCAGGTCTTTGAACATGTTTTGTAGAAAGAAAATGGCTCAGGAATATGTACTTCTTACTCCTTTGGGTTTAGAGTAAGATTTGGAAGGTCAGATATCCATAGAACTGTTGGTTATCAGATATTTGGTATCATCAGCTAAAGTGACAATTTAGTCCATGTGAGAATACAGGAGAAAACTATAGGAAAAAAACCTAAGGAGAAAAAAATGCCATCTTGCAAAAAGTGGGAATCTCTTGGACTTCAGTTGTCTGTGGTGTGTTGTCCCAGATCAAGGCTGTGAAGATCATTGCTCTCAACGTGCTGCTCCATAGGACTGATGAACCTTGGACTTACTGGGGCAACGTAACAATGTGGATTTATTGATTTGGGGAATTTTTTATTACTGTTCTAGAGAATTCTGGTTAGGTAGGATTTAGCTGGAAAGATGTTAGCTATGAGAGTTGATGATATTTATATTTATATGAAAGTAATATCATGAACATTCCAAAGATGAAAAACTTCAGGACTGGAAATAATGTTTTATTATAACATTGATGAAATTCATTCAGAGCTTATCAGTAGCCAGGTGGCCCTATGATAAGTATTTTACATGCGTGCAATAGTATGCACTATTATTTTATGTTTGTAATGCTATGAGATATGTAGTCTTTTTTTTGTTTTCTTTGCGTGGACAGGCACCAGGAATCGAACCCAGGACTCTGACATGGCATGCAAGAAGTCTGCCTGCCGAGCCACTGTGGCCTGCCCTGTATGGTCTTTTAATACTATTTTATATGCATGAAATTGTATGACTTCTGTAGGCATTAAATTTGTTTGGTAGTAAGTATATTAATCCTTTATAGATTTCAGTCCCATGCATGGATATTAGGTGCCAATTCAGTACCAGGCCCTGTGCATCTGCTATGGGAATATTAAAACAGTAACTTTCACTAGGGCATATTTTTTATAACAGAATACTTTTTTAGTTTAATTAGTGATCGTTATTCATTTTGATGAAAGTGTAACATACAAAAAGAAATTTAAATTTATTAAGCATATAAAGTTATTTAAAAATTATTGGTAAATGTGGGGAAAATAAAATTTTTGCAGTTTGAGAAATAAAATTTATATTATTTATATTTCCTTCAGATTGAAATTGTTTACTAAAATTTAATAAAATATACTTATAATCATTTAATATTAAGCCTCTCAAGGGACACTATAATGAAACATGCTTGCTGCACTGGTGGAGTGAAAGTTTCCTTATAATAATGAATAAAATAATCATAAATAAAAACAGGAGATAGAATATTACAACTCATAATTTAAAATAGTGCTTACACAAAATATTAATATTCTGCTATTTAAAAACATACCCTATATTAAAGAAGCATGAATCAGTGCATGTCATGGTGCATACATGGTGTTAAGCTGACTAATGGTTTCAAACAAAAAGGCGACACCACCCCCAGTCATTTCCTTCAGCACCTCATGGTTGGGTTTCTGGAAGTCCTGGGGGTTGATGCACTCAGTGGCCCCCAGCTCTTTGGCCTTTGCAAATTTGTCCTTGTTGATATCTACTGCAATGATCCTGGCTGCTCCAGCTGCCTTACAGCCAATGACAGCAGACAAGCCGACTCCTCCAAGGCCAAACATGGCACAGATGGAGCCTGGGGTGACCTGTATTTTCAGAAAGGACAAGAATGGATTAATTAGCAACTGTTAGGACGAGTCTAAGGTAGATAAAGTTCCAACTGTTTATCCAATAATTAGATCTAGGAGGAATTATTTGGACTCCTCTGTTCAAATAAGTATCGACAGCTTATTGATCTCTGATCAGCAAGTGAATTTCTTCAGGACAGTATCTCAATTCCTTCTTGGACCATATTAAATCCAAAACCACACCCCACATTCTATAGAGTATATCAATGCTAGAATGGTTGCAAAGGGAAATGGGGAAATGTATCACTTAATTTAGAGGAATGATCCATGATTCCTGGGAAGAAAATGTTTTTGACAGTCTATCTGGAGTTTGCCTGTGGTCATTCCTATTTCAGCAACTTAGACTACAGATCCATAATCAGTAGTAAATCCAAAGCCAAAGATGCAGACTTTCTCGAGTGGTGCAGCTGCATTGATCTTGATCACTCATTCACCACGTGTACTCAGAGAAGCTGCTGTTGATGAGAAAGTGGTGGATGGGCTTCCCTTTACAGGTGAACTAGGTGGTGCCATCCTGCATGGTTCCACGAGGGTTGGTCAGACTGGGCAGTTTAACGGAGATAGGAACAGAAGGGCATGAGACAGGAGCTCACCTGATGTGCAAACTAATTGGTGCTATCTGCAAAGTGTAAGAAACCTACCCCATTTTCACGCAGTTGGCTTTTGGGTATTTACAAATGTTGCATATTCCATACTGTTGAACACCCAATGGGATGATTTTATTACCTGAAGAGGATAAAGCAAATTATTATTATATTTCTACCAAATAACTAATAGAGTAAAAAACTAAGCATAAGTACATCTATTAGTGGCATACATCTTGGTCTCCCAAGAAAGAGAGTGCAGTCATCACTATGTCATTGGTGATTGCCTGTCAGCATTATTTATCAACTTGTTTTTTTATGGGTTTGAAGATTCTGGGAAAGAAAAACAAGTGTGGAAAATAACATGAATTTGTATTATTTTATTGTATGAATAATTAATTATCTTTTGGTGTATCTAGATTTCTGCTCTGGCTTTATACATTTTGTCCCATTTAATCCTTAGTTAATTAATTCTTAAATATTCTTAACGTAGGCATTAATATAAATTTTATTTGCATCCTAATGGCAATATGATATTTCATAATTCATATTACATATTGCAATAATATTGAGAATTTTGATAATAATGGTTTATGAAATCTCTTGCTTATCTTGATTATGAAATGAATGCTTATTTTTTAATTTAGTACTGTTAAAGGAATATTAAAAATAATGGGGCAATGAAGAGGAATTTGAAAAATTTGCTTAAATCCTTCAATCTTGGGTAGGCATTTTATTTTAGAATCAGAAATCCTGACTTAAGTGGATTTAGGCTTTTAATTTAATTTGTGAGTTATCTACTTTTCCCTGTGGTAGAGGGAGGCTTGGTGTAAAGTAAGGGCATTGTTTCATTTATTACTTACATTTTTGTAAAAAGGAAATACTAAAATATCAAACTCAAACCAGACAACTGTTTTATTTTTTCTGTTCACAGGACAAGTTAAATTTTGGTGAAAGAAGAGGTTGCATCTTACAGGATAAAGAAATTTTTTAGAATTACATATTTTTTTATTTTTAATCAACCATGCTACCTATTACATAATATCAAAATAATGATTGAACCAAAATATGTAATAGATAGACTTTCAGTGGAAATGACAGTATGGAGATTTTAATTGTATCACCCCCTACCTCTGAAATTCTCATTTATATTAATGTAAAATACAGTTAGTATATACTAAATATTAAAAATAAGTATTTACTCAATAATTCCTAATCTGACATTTTCATCAGTGGTTAAAGGTTATAAAATAGACTCTCTTTGGGCAGGATACATTCTGCCAGGCCTCCTCTATCTGGTCGGTTTCATTTGTTCCACAAATGAAGGGAGGCCACAAAGGAGGAGGAAATAATGAACAGGCTCCACTGCTAGACATACAAGATTTCAAATTGATTCAGCCACAGCCTCACATCTTATCCTATGAACTCAGTGAATCACAATTACTATATATTAACCTAGAGCCTCAGATTCGTATGTGTTTTTGTTCCTTAATTCATGTAGTTTTCTCTTGTCCCATTTGTAGTTCTGTTTTGGGACCTGAAGGAAGACAGTGCTTGGGAATTCTCAAATGGCATTAGAATATGAACCCAGGATGGCAGTCACTCTGTCTCCTTGGTCTTCCAGTGACCTGGGATCTAACCTGGTGCCTGACATCCAGGAGGGGAGTCAGGGGAGATGTTGAAGGGGAGAATCATGAGGTCTGTCCCGGGGACCTGCCTGGACACGTGAGGGAAGTCAGGCAGGGAGAGAGGAAACAAGGACATCCCTGTCTAGTCCCGGCTTGGCCATTGGCTGCTGCTTGGACCTGTGCAGGTCTTTCATGTCTCACTGCCTCAGTTTCCTCCTCCAGGCTATCTGACCCTGGGAAGCCTGAATGGAGACACATCCCCTGAGTGAATCCTGTACCTGGTTTGACTGCAGTCACCCCCTCGCCAATGCTCTCCACGATGCCGGCTCCCTCGTGGCCTATTATTGCAGTGAGTGGTGTGACAATAGACTCAGTGATGCCATGGTCATCTGAGTGACAGATTCCTGTGGCCATGATCTGTATGGGAAAGGGAGAGTGATTCAATTAGGAAAAATGGATGGCCCTGTGTATACTTAATGTATCCAATTCTCTGAAATCAGGTTGCTAAAGGGTTTTCAAGGATTTCACTAATTCCTACTCTTCCCATATAAAAATCAACCAGTTAACCTGTGGGATTATTCAGTCTAAAATCATCCTGCAGTTTCTTTTTCCTGCATTAGGCAATTTGGAATTATGTGCAAAATATTTTTTCCGTAATCTGTATGTGTATATAAAATGCAATAATGTATGCTCTCTGTTGAAGTATAAATTGCATATTAACACCATTAAAATAGGCCTTTATATTCTAGCATGAACTGTTAATTATGAACTCTCTCTATATTATTTTGCACTGTATTGCGCTCTTGATATGTAGGTAATTTTGTACTATATTTCTGTAAAAACACATAAATTCCTATATTTCTCAGGGTTGTACTGTATGTTTTTACTAGGATTACTTTGATCACTTAAAAAATTAAACAATATATGCCATTTATATATTTTCTTGATAAGAAAAGTTTTTCCATGGTAATCACTACCATAATTTGTATAGAAGGTTTCCCTTAATGGGTTTTATGTTGTTCACTTTTAATATAATTTGATTTTTAACAACTTAAATTAAATAGAGGCAGAAGAGATTTTCACATACCCCTTATTTCCCCTATTGTTGAACCCTAGTATTGATGCAGTACATTTGTTACTGCTGATAAGAGAATATTAATATACTACTGTTAATTATAATCCTTAGTTTGCAATAGGTACATTTACTCCCAAATACCCTTCTATTATTAACTCTTTGTAATAGTGTCATACATTTGTTCTAGTTCATAAGAGAACTTATTTATATTTGTACTGTTAATCACAGTCATTGTCCACCAGAAGAATCACAGTACTATATATTCCCATGTTTTCACCTCTAGCTTTAATTCTGGGGACACACATGACTTTAATCTACTGCTTTCAACCACATTCACTCACAATTCAGCACTGTTAATTATATGCACAGCAATATGCTGTTGCCACCTCTATCCATTTCCAAATGTTTAAGTTCAACCTCGTTGAACATTCTGCATACATTAAGCATCTTCTCCCCATTCACTAGCCTCATTCTATCTCCTGGTAGCCTATGTTCTGGATTTTATGTCTATGAGTTTGCATATTATAAATAGATCATATTAGTGAGATCATACAATATTTGTCCTTTTGTGTCTGACTTATTTCATTCAACGTAATGTCCTTAAGGCTCAACCATGTTGTCTTGTGCTTCAGATCTTCATTCCTTCTTACTGCTGGATAATATTCCATCTTATTACACCATATTTTGTTTATCCATTTATCTGTTGATGGGCATGGGTAGATTCCTTTTTTTGGTAATTGTGAATAATGCTGCTCTGAACATCAGTGTGCAAGTGTTTTTCAGATCTTCTGGGTATGTACCAGTAGCGGGATTAGTACTGGTAAGGGATCTCTATACTTACATTTCTGAGGAACACCAGACCAGACTGTCTTCCACAGTGACTATACCATTTTACATTCCCACCAGCAGTAAGTGTTCCTGTTTCTCTACATCCTCTCCAACACTTCTGGTTTCCTGTTTGTATAATAGTGGCCATTCTAGTAGGTGTGAAATGGTATGTCATTGTGGGTTTTATTTGTATTTCTCTGATAGCTAGTGGAGTTGTGCATCTTTTCACATGCTTTTTTAGCCATTTGTAATTCCTCTTTGGAAAAATGTCTGTTCATGTTTTTAGCACATTTTTAATTGAGATGTTCATCTTTTTATTGTTGAGTTACAGAATTTCCTTATATTTTCTGGGTATCAGGCCCTTATCAAATATGTGGTTTCCAAATGTTTTTCTCCCATCAAATAAGCTATTTTTTCACCCTTTTGAGAAAGTCTTTTGGAGCACGGAAATATTCAGTTTTGAGGAGGTCGCAATTATCTATCTGTTCTTTTATTGCTCGTGCTTTGTGTGTAAGGTCTTGGACACCACCTCTTATCATTAGACCTTGAAGTTGTTTCCCTACATTTTCTTTTAGGAGTTTTATGGTATTGGTTCTTATATTTAGGTCTTTGATCCATTTTGAATTAATTTTTGTGTAGGATATGAGATAAGCATCTTCTTTCATTCTTTCAGATATGGATATCCAGTTCTTCCATATCATTTATTGAAGAGACTCTTCTGTCCCAGTTGAGTGATTTCGGGAACCTTGTCAAAAATCAGTTAACTGTAGATCTAGGGGTCTGTTTCTGAACTCTCAATTTGATTCCCCTGATCAATATGCCTATCTTTATACCAATACCATGCTGTTTTCACCACTGAGACTTTATAATATGATTTAAAGTACAGAAGTGTGAGTCTTCCCACTTTATTCTTCTGTTTCAATGTTTTTGGGTATTTGAGGACCCTTACCCATCCAAATAAATTTGATAATTAGCTTTTTTATTTCTGCAAGGTAGGCTGTTGGAATTTTGATTGGTATTATATTTAAGTTGTAGATCAATTTTGGTAGATTCACATCTTAATGACATTTAGCCTTCCAATCGTGAACACAGCATTTCTTTTCATTTATTTAGGCCTTCTTTGATTTGTTTTAGCAATGTTTTGTAGGTGTCTGTGAAAGGTCTTTTACTTCCTTAGTAAATTTATTCCCAGTTGTTTAATTCACTTAGTTGCAATAATTAATGGATTTTTTCTTGATTATCTCCCTGAATAAGTTATTACTAATGTATAGAAACCCTACTGATTTTTGCATGTTGATCTTGTATTCTGTCACTTTGCTGAACTTATTAGCTCAAGTAGCTTTGTTATAGTTTTTTTTTTTTTGGATTTTCTAAATATAAGCTCATGTTGTCTATAAATAGCAAAAGTTTTTCTTTTCCCTTTCTGATTTGAACACCTTTTATTTCTTTTTCTTGCCTAATTGCTCTAGCTAGAGCCCCTAGCTTAATGTTGAATAGTGTTGACAATGGGTACCCTTTTCTTATTCCAAATCTTAGAGGGAAAGCTTTTGATCTCTCACCATTGAGTGCAATGTTAGCAGTGGATTTTTCATATATGCCCTTTATTATGTTGAAGACGTTTCCTTCAATTTCTGCCTTTTGACGTGTTTTTATCAAGAAAGAATGCTGGATTTTGTCAAATGGCTTTTTTGCTTCACCAAGATGATCATGTAGTTCTTTCCTTTTGATTTGTTGATGTGGTATATTACAATAATTGATTTTACTGTGTTGAACACCTCTTGCATACCTGGAATAAAGTCCACTTAGTCACTCACAGTGTATAATTCTATTAATTTGCTGTTGGATTTGATTTGTAAGTATTTTGCTGAGGATTTTTGCGTCTATATTCATTAGAGAGATTGGTCTGTAGCTTCTTTCCCTGTAGTATCTTTATCAGGCTTTGGTATTGTGGGGGTGTGAGCATGCTTTGCTCCTGAGTAGAAAGATTCAAAGCTGTGAGACCCAGCGGGTCACTGTCTCTGGCAAATAGCTAGAACAGGACAGTGCCACATTCTCCACTTTCCTAGAGGGGGTGGGCCTCCCTATCTCTCCCACTCTACTGCAGCCAGATGGATGAGAGCCAGAGATGACTGAATCAGCTAGTCTCAGGGGTGGGGGATGGGGGCTAGGTACCCCAGTGGAGATCAGTGTCTCGCCACAGTCTCTCGGTTTGTGGAACTAATTGAGATGCAGGCTTTTGAGCCTCTGTTTTGGAAGGCTCTAGGCTGCAGGACAGAGAGGGTTAACTTCTCTGTAAGCCAAAAGTTTGCCCAGGACTTCTCAGTATCTGTTGGCCTGGGGTAGAGGTTGGGGGTTGATGATGAGAGCCACAGTGGAGATTTGTCTCTCACTGCAGTCTCTCAGTTTCTGTGATTAATTGGGCTTCAAGCTTCCGTAGCCCTCTATGGAAAGGCTCTAGGCTGCGGGACCAGGAGGCTTAACTTCACTGACCTTCAGTTGCAGAACTGTCTTTTGTCTCACCAACTGGTGAGAACCAAGCCATTCCACAGCTGCTAGGTTCAAGATTGGGGGAGAAGCATCAAGTGCTGTGGCTGAATTCACTTACCATGATTTCTCAGTCATGGGTTCTCCACTTTTTTTATCCAGCTCTTCTTTATATGTTGCAGTGGTTCTTCCCTGGTCTCCTAAGCCCAGAGCCAATGCTTTGGATAATTCCTGTGTGTTTTCTAGGTGCTTTTGGTGGAGCAGCTGAGTTTCTGCTTGTCCTTATTCCATCATCTTCCTGGAAGTTGTCTGAGTTTGCTAGTATTTTGTTAAGAATTTTTCCATGTATATTACTAAGAGATATTGGACTGTAGCTTTCATTTTTTATGGTATCTTTATCTGGCTTTGGTATGAGGATGGTGTTGGCCTCATAGAATGAAATACAGGGTGTTGCCTCCTGTTCAATTTTTTGGAATGTTTTGAACAGGATAGCTGTTCATTCTTCTAGGAATGCTTCGCAAAATTCACCTGTGAAGTCATTTGGTCCTGGGCTTCTCTTTTTGGGAGGTTTGTGATTACTGATTCTATTTTTTCCCAAAGTATTGGTTTGTTGAGATCTTTTTGTGTCAATGTAAGTAGATTGTTGGTTTCTTTTTTTCTAAAACTTAGTCCATTTCATCTAGGTTATCTTATTATTTATCAGCATACGGTTATTCATAGTATCTTCTTCCTCTTATAATCCTCTTTATTTCAGTGGGATTGGTAGTAATACAGATTTTTTGGTTCTGATTTTTGTTATTTGGAGCCTCTCTCAGTATTTCTTTGTCAGTCTAGCTAAAGGTTTGTCCATTTTACTGATCTTCTCAAAGAATCAAATTTTGGTGGTTGATTCTCTCTGTTGGTTTTTTTCTCTATTTTATTTTCTTCCACTCTAATCTTTGTTATTTCCTTCCTCTGCTTGCTTTGCATTTAGTTTGTTCTCCTTTTTCTAGTTCTTCCAGTTTTGAGGTTAGGTCTCTAATTTGAAGTTCTTTTTCTTTGTTAATGTAAGCATTTATAGCTATAATTTTTCCTCTCATCATTGCCTTTGCTGCATCCCATAACTTTTGGTATGTTGTATTTTCATTTTCATTAGCTCCAAAATATTTCCTGATTTCATTTGTCATTTCCTCTTTCACCCATTAATATTTTTAAGAGTATGTTGTTCATTTTCCATGTTTGTGAATTTTTCTTTTCTCCCTCTGCTATTGATTTCTAGCTTCATTACACTGTGGTCAGAGAAGATACACTGTATGATTTCAATGTTTTTTAATATGTTGAGACTTCTTTTGTGAACTAATATATAGTTTAACTTGGAAAATGATTCATCTTCACTTGAGAAGCATTTCAATTCTATTGTTCGGGGACTTGTCTAGTTGGTTTAGTATATACTTCTTATATTTCCTTATTGGACTTCTGACTGGAAGTGCTACCCGTTATTGAAAGTTGCATACTAAGTTCTGCTATTTATTATTCTATTTATTTAGAATCATCTATTTCTCCCTTCATATCTGGCAGTGTTTGCTTCATACATTGTTGAGGTCTGCTGCAAGTTGTATATATATTTATAATTGTTACATCTTCTCGTTGAATTGACCCTTTATCAGTATATAATGTCCATCTTTATCCTTCATAACTTTTTTTGGCTTAAACACTGTTCTAGTTTGCTAGCTGCCAGAATGCAACACACCAGAGATAGATTGGCTTTTAATAAAAGAAGATTTATCTTGTTAGTTCTTCAGAGGAAAGGCAGCTAACTTTCCACTGAGGTTCTTTCTTACATTGAAGGCACAGGATGGTCTCTGCTGGCCTTCTCTCCAGGCCCTTGGGTTCCAGCACCTTTCCCTGGGGTGACTTCTTTCTGCATCTCCAAAGGCCTGGGCTGAGCTGCAAGTGCTGAGATGAGCAATGCCGAGCTGCTTAGGCTGTGCTACATTGTGCTCTCTCATTTAAGCACCAGCCAATTAAGTCAAATGTCATTCATTGCAGCAGGCACGCCTCCTAGCCGACTGCAGATGTAATTAGCAACAGAAGAGGTTCACGTGCCATTGGCTCATGTCCGCAGCAACAGAACTAGGTACGTTCACCTGGCCAAGTTGACAACTGAATCTAACTACCACAAACACTATTTTATCTGATGGTAGTGAGTTACTCCGGCTCTCTTTTGGTACAACTTGCATGGTATAATATTTTTTCCATCTTTTCACTTTCAACCTACCTGTTTCATTGAAGTTATGATGACTCTCTTGCAGGCAGCATATAGTGGGGTCATGGATTTTTATCCATTTTGCCAATCTCTGCTTTTGTCTGGAGAGTTTAATCCATTTACATTGGAAGTCACTACTGATAATGCAAGTTTTCTATTTTGTTGCACAGACATTTAAGTCTTCTACCTTTGTTTTCCCTCAATTCTTCTGTTAATGACAACTTTATTTAATTTTTTTGTGTGTGTGTTGTGAAATATTGAGTGCTTTTTTCTATCTAGATATATTTTCTATCTGGGCACCATGGGATTAAAATTTAACACCCTTAATATATAATCATATTTAATTTGATACCAACTTAACTTCATTAGCATACACATATTCTTCTCCTATATCTTTTTGCTCCCCACCTTTTTTGTACTTACTACCACTTATATCTTTGTACGTCCTATGTCCCAAACCATAGATTTATCATTACTTTTTATGTATTTACATTTAGCATCTGTTGGAAGTAGGAAGGATACTGTACAAAACAATACACTATAATAAAACCGGTATTTGTAATTCCCCACATAATTACCTTTACCACAAGTCTTTATTTCTCTATGCTGTTTTGAACCCTACCTAGTGTCCTTTCCTTTCAGTCTGAAGAACTACCTTTAGATTGCTTGCAGGGCAAGTCCTGTGGTGATGAACTCTTTCAGCTTTGTTTATGGGGAAATTTCTTAATCTGCACCTCATTTTTGAAAGAAAGTCTCACTGGATATAAAATTCTTGGTTGGTACTTATTTTCTTTTAGCACTTTAAATAGATCAACCCACTTCCTTCTTGCCTACATTGTTTCTGATGAGTTGGCACTCAATCATATTGGGACTGTCTGGTACACACATAGTGCTTTTCTCTTGCTGCTTTCAGAATGTTCTTCTTGTCCTTCGCATTCAATAGTGCGATCATATATAATGGGACATATTCCTTCTTCATTTTTATTTTGATTGATGTCCTCTGGGCTTTTGGATGTGCATATCTCTGTCTCTTGCTAAGTTTGGAAGTTTTTTGTCATTATTTCTTTCTGTCCTTTTCTCTCATTATTCTCCTTCTGGAATTCTCAATTATATAACTCCTTGTTTCCAGGCAGTTTTATTGAGATATATTCACATATCATATAATCCATGAAAAGTATACAATCCATGTTTCACAGTATCATCACATAATTGAGCATTCATCATCACAATTTTAGAACATTTTCATTACTCCCAAACCCTCTGATCCCATATCCCTTATCCTCCCATACTATTGACTCTTAACATTCATGTGGTATATTTGTTACTGTTGGTGAAAGAATATTAAAATATTACTGTTAACTTTAGTCCATAGTTGCAATAGGTTCATTTTTCTATATACTAGTCTATTACTCCTTGTAGTAGTCATGCATTTGTCATTTGTGAAAGAACATTTTTATACTTGTCTATTAATCACAGCCATCATCTATCACAGGGTTCACTGCATTATATGGTCCCATCTTTTACCCTCTAGTTTTCCTCCTAGTGACACACATGACCCTAAATATACCCTTTCAACTATAATCACAGATGTAATTCAGTGCTGTTAATTACACTCACCATAATGTGCTACTATCACCACTATCTATATCCAAACATTAAAAATAAAAGTTATTTAAAAATGTGGACAAATAAAGTATCAGCTCTCTATTTTCTACCCTTCTCTCTCCTGGTAACCTATATTCTAGATTTTAATTTTATGAGTTTGCATATCCAAACATTAAAAATAAAAGTTATTAAAAAATGTGGACAATTAAAGTATTAGCTCTCCATTTTCTACCCTTCTCTCTCCTGGTAATCTATATTCTAGATTTTAATTTTATGACTTTGCATATTATAATTAGATCATGTTAGTGAGCTCATACAATATTATCCTTTTGCATCTGGCTTCTTCCTCTCAACATGTCCTCAAGGCTCATCCATGTTGTCCCATGCTTCAGCACTTTCTTCCTTCTTACTGTTGAATGATATCCCATTGTATATTGTTCATTTTGGTGTGCTTGATGGTGTCTCAGAGTTGTCTCAGGCTTTTTTTTTTTTTTAGTTTTTTAAAAGCTGTAATTTAATTTTTAAAATTTAAATTTTTAATTGACATATATATTCACATAACATGTAATTATCCAAAATATACAAACAGTGGTTCACAACATCTTATAGCTGTGCATTTTTCATCACAATTGATTTTATTGTGAAAAACAGCATATATGCAAAAAAGAAAACAGTAAATTTCAAAGCATATCACAATTAGTTGTAGAACAGATTCCAGAGCTTGGTATGGGTTACAATTCCACAATTTTAGGTTTATACTTCTAGCTGCTTTAAGCAACTGGAGACTAAAAGAAATATCATTATAATGATTCGGTAGTCATACTCATTTGTCAAACCCTACCTTCTTTGTGGAATTCCACCATTACCTTTGATCTTTCCTCTCTTTAGAGGTATTTGGGTTTTGCCCATTCTAACTTTTCTATGTTGGAATGGGTTCTTGATAATATGGGATAGAAGGCTGGAGCTAGTTGGTGTTCTTGAGAGGCTGGCTTCTCCGCATTTCAGGACTTACCTGGTCCAGGGACTCATCTGGAGGTTGTAAGTTTCTGGGAAGTTGCCCTAGTGCATGGAACCTTTGTAGAATCTTTTATAATGCCCAGGTATTGTTTAGGATTGGCAGGAATAGTTTTGGTTAGTATTTGGCAAGCTAAGATAGGTCGTAATGTCCAGCTGAAGATTGCATAAGAGTGACCTTCAGAGTAGCCTCTCTATTCTATTTGAACTTTGTCATTAATTGTGCTGATTTGAAAGGATGTATGCCCCCTAAAAAAACCATGTTTTAATCAAAATCCCATTTCATAAAGGTAAAGTAATCCCTAGTCAATACTGTATGTTTGAAACTGTAATCAGATCATCTCCCTGGATGATGTGATTTAGTCAAGAGTGGTTGTTAAACTGGATTAGGTGAAGAAATGTCTCCACCCATTTGGGTGGGTCTTGATTGGTTTACTGGAGTCCTATAAAAGAGGAAACATTCTGGAGAATGGGAGATTTGGAGAGAGCAGAGAATGCTGCAGCACCATGAAGCAGAGAGTTCACGAACCAGCAACCTTTGGAGACGAAGAAGGAAAACACCTCCCAGGGAGCTTCATGAAACTGGAAGCCAGGAGAGAAAGCTAGCTGATGATGCCATGTTTGCCATGTGCCTTTCCAGATGAGAAAGAAGCCCTGACTGTGTTCACCATGTGCCTTCTCACTTGAGAGGGAGATCCTGAACTTCATCGGCCTTCTTGAATCAAGGTATCTTTCCCTGGATACCCCCCAAGGGCATGACAGGCTGATTCCCTGAGGAGAAAGGAAATGGACATTATTAACAGCAAAGGCTAAGCTCAACCAAGTTCCAATTGCAGAATTAACAAATTCTGACTACTGAAAACAGGCCCCCAGCACAGATAAAACTGCAATCAAGGTATCTTTCCCTGGATGCCTATGATTGGACGTTTCTATAAACTTGTTTAATTGGGACATTTTCCCGGCCTTAGAACTGTAAACTAGCAACTTATTAAATCCCTTTTTTAGAAAGTCACTCCATTTCTGGTATATTGCATTCCGGCAGCTAGCAAACTAGAACATTAATAATTTAATTGTTATATTTCTTTTCCCCCTTTTGGTCAGGATGGCATTGTTGATCCCATGGTGCCAGGGGCAGGCTCTTCAATGCAAGTCATCTCCCATGCTACCAGGGTGACTTTCACCCCTGGATGTCATGTCCTATATAGGGGGGAGGGCAAGACTTCACTTGCAGATTTGGGCTTAGAGAGAGAGAGGTTACATCTGAGTAACAGAAGAGGTCCTCTGGAAGTAATTCTTAGGCATATCTATAGGAGACTAAATTTTTCCACTACATCCATAAGCTTGAAGCTATTTTTGTTTTTAATATTTTTTTTTTCCTACTCTATAGATTGATTCATTTAAAATATCTTGTCTTCAAATTAGCTAGTTCTTTCTTCTGACCAGTTGAATTTGCTCTTGAAACCCTCTTGGGCATTTTCATTTCAGTCATTATGGACAGTAGTTATATTTGGTTCCTTTCTAAAATGTTTATCTCTTTACTAAGATACTGATATTGTTTCATTCATTATTTTCCTGATATATTTTAGTTCTTTCTTTGTGTTTTCTTTTACCTCCTCTAGCATATTTAGGAACTTTAAAAAAGTTTTTTTGTTAAAGGGCCATGGTGGCTCAATGGCAGAGTTCTCACTTGCCATGCCAGAGGACCCGGGTTCACTTCTCGGTGCCTGCCCATGTTAAAATAAAAAGAAAAAAATTTTTCATTAAAATATTTTTATTATAGAAGTTGTGTGTTACCAAAAAATCATGCATAAATTACAGGATTTCTATACCCCACCCTACCACCAGTGCATTGCATTGGTGTGGAACATTTGTTACAACTGACGATAACATGTTTTTATAATCATACTATTATTTAAAGTCCTTCATTTAACTTAGGGTTCCCTGTTTGCATAGTGTAATTCCATGGATTTTTTAGAAATGTTTATTCTGCTACCATATATAGAACCTAACATTTCCCCTTTTAATCATAGTCAGATATAAATTTCATTACTGTTAATTTCATTTACAATGTTACTGTACCATCACAGCAATCCATTACCTAAACATTTCCATAATTTCAAAAGGAGGTCGTGTATATTGTAAGTCTTAACTTCCATTCCTTATCACTACCCCATCCCACTGTAGCCTATATTCCAGATTCTGGACTCTTAATTATTTCAAATCAGTGATATCATACAATATTTGTCCTTTTGTATTTGGCTCATTTCACTCGACATGATGTCTTCACGTTTCATCCATGTTGTCCATGTATCAGGAATTCATTCTTTTCCATGGCCAAATAATATTTCATTGTATGTAAATACCACATTTTATTTATCCATTCATTGGTTGATGGATACTTGGGATGCTCCCATCTTTTGGCAATTGTGAATAATGCTGTTATGTATATTGTTGTACAGATATTTGAGCCCCTACTTTCAATTCTTTGGGGTATATATCTAGTAGTTGAATTTCCGGGTCATATGGTAGTTCTACACTGAGTTTCTTAGAAGTGACCAAACTACTTCCACAAAGAATGCACCATTTTACATTGCTGCCAGCAATGAATGAGTGTTCCTATTTCTCTGCATCCTCTCCAACACTTGGTATTTGTTTTATTTTATTTTTTATTAGCAGCATTGTAATGGGTACAAACTAGTATCTCATTGTGATTTTTATTTGCATTTCCCTGATTGCTAATGGTGTTGAGTATCTTTTCATGTGCTTTCTGGCTACATGTGTATATTCATCAAAGAGATGTCTATTCAAGTCTTTTGCCTATTTTTATTATTTTATTATTATTATTTTTATTTGCATGAGCAGGCACTGGGAATTGAACCCAGGTCTCTGGCATGGCAGGTGAGAATTCTGCCTGTTAAGCCACCATCACACCGCCATTTTGCCCATTTTTAAATTGGATTTTTTGGTCTTTTTATTGTTAAGTTGAAGGATTTGTTTATATGATCTGGATATTAAAGTTTATTGGAGAGGTTCTGGGAAGATGGCAGCATAGGATAGATCGAATTCAGTCTTGCTCAAAGGAAAAGTTAGAGAACGAATGGGAGGGAGACTGAGATGGTGATTCCAGGGTGTAACAGACCTGGGATAGTCTTCTGTATCACATAGGGCAGACCTGGTTCTGAGGAACTGAGAAGCAGAGAACTGGAGACATCTGAGTGGTGCAAACAGCCTATAGCGGAAAGCCGGAGCCCTCAAGAGTGCACAGACAGGGAGATTAGGAAGTAAGCCAAGCTATGTTCCTCGAATGTGCTACCCTCACCAGTGCACCTGTGACTCATCCCACACCCTACGCACCTGAACCTGTCACCCGCCCCCACTCCCCATGCTCCAAGTACTGCCTGCCTTACCAACTACACGCACACATAACAGCCCCCCAACCCCACCCCAGGTGCAACCCAAGTCACCTCTCCTGTGCTCTCCCAAGCACTATCTCCCCCTCTCTGCTCCCTTCAGGTGGTTGCCAGTGCATAAACACTGTGGGTACAAACCTCCATACCCAGGTTACACCCATCCCCAGCCCATACAGTCACACAGTTCCAGTGCACTCCCCCTGAGCTTGCCACACAAGTACAAAACTTTATGGCACTCCTAGACCTGTGCATGTGCACAAACCCAGTCATGCCCCCCAGTCCCAGGAAAGCCCTGACCTGCGCAGCCAGGTCACATCAGCCCCCAGTCCATGTGTGCATAACACTGACCCGTTGCTGTGCCCCCCAGGCCCATGAAGCCACCAACCACATCCAACCACTGGGCACCTACATTCACAGGCATCAGCATAATATCCCCATCTTGCACCTATTCCTGCACTGCAATGCATTTTGACACTGTTGTGCCCCACCCTGTGCCCTGCATCCTGCTACACATCCATCCCACAAACACAAGGCTTTAGACTACTGAAAGAAATCAACTCCCAAAGTAAACGTATCATGATATTGACATGGAGTTAAAACAACAAAAGGTCACTAATTATATCACAATGCAAATACATATAGCCCAGCCTAGTGACCAAATTAACCCCAGAGGAGACATAGACATTGGAACAACTAATCAAAGATGTTCATATAACTCTACTAAATAAAATAAGTGGGATGCCTAATGACATAAAGGAGATGAAAAAGACCCTAGAAGAGCATAAAGAGGAATTTGAAAGAATAGATTGAAAAATAGCAGATATCTTAGAGATTAAAGATTCAGTAGACCAAATAAAAAACATATTAGAGACACACAACAGTATATTTGAAGAGGCAGCAGAAACAATAAGCGAACTAGAGGACAGGATAACTGATTTTGAACACTCAAAACAGCGAATGGCAAAAAAGATGGAACAATTGGAATTGGATCTCAGGGAAATGATGGACAAAACAAAGCACACAAATACAAGACTCACTGGTGTCCCAGAAGGGGAAGAGAGGAGTAAAGGACTATGAGGAGTAGTAGAGGATATAATAGGGGAAAACTTCCCAATCCTTATAAAAGACATAAATACACAAGTCAAAGGAGTTCAACAAACACCAAATAGAATAAATCCAAATAGACCTTCCCCAAGACACATACTAATCAGTCTGTCAAATGTTGAAGAGAAGCAGAAAATTCTGAACTGGCAAGAGAAAAAAAATCTGCATAGCAGGGAAACCACATAAGACTGAGCTTAGACTACTCAACTGGCACCATGGAGGCAAGAAGGCAGTGGCATGATAAAATTAAGATCTTGAAAGAGAAAGACTTCCAGCCAAGAATTCTGTACCCTGCCAAATTGTCCTTCAAAACTAAGGGAGAGGTTAAAATTTTCACAGACAAACAAATCTGGAAAGAATTTGTCAACAAGAGACTGGTCCTACAAAAAACACTAAAGGGAGTTCTGCCAGTTGAAAAAAAAAAAGACAGGAGGAAGGCATAGAATTGAAGAGTACCAGTAACAGTAACTTGAAGGATAAAGGGAGAAAGTGGAAAAAGAATATATAGATCTGAAAAAAAAAATCCAAAAGATAAGATGGTGGATTCAAGAAATGCCTTTTCAGTAATAACTTTGATTGTTAGTGGACTAAGCTTACCAATTAAAAGATCCATATTGGCAGAATGGATTAAGAAATATAATCCAGCTGTATGCTGCTCATAAGAGACTCATCTTAGACACAAGGATACAAATAGGTTGAAAGTAAAAGGATGG